>LOJH01002665.1:9786-29050 GCA_001685095.1 Ellobius talpinus
GATAGATAGATAGATAGATAGATAGATGATAGATAGATAGATAGGATACATATTAAAGAAGGGACAATGAGACATAAAGAAAAAGGAAGGAGGAAGGGGCTGCAAATCACTTGGTGATTTCTTGCAAAGACAATCCAGCAACAGAGTAACAGAGGCAAACAATGTTATCTTTCTCTGTTTCTTATTTGGTTTTGTTTTTCGAGACAGAGTTTCTCTATGTAGCCCTGGCTGACCTGGAACTCACTCTGTAGACCAGGCTGGTTTCAAACTCAGAGATCCGCCTGCCTTTATCTCCTGAGTCACAACCGCCAGTTAGTTTGTTTTTACCCAACAGTTGAGTTGCACTATGTAGCCAAAGCTAGCTTCAAGCTTACAATTCTCCTGTTTCAGCCTCCCTCCTGAATATGGGGATTACATGCCTGCATCGCCATCTCTCTTTTTAAATGAGGCTTCCATGGCATTATGGAAAGAATCTGAGGGATGGTTATATGGCTCAGCAGGTAAAGGTGTCTGCCACCAAGGCTGACTACGTGAGTTTGATCCTTGAGCTTACATGGTAAAGGGAGAGGATTGATTCCTCTGACCCCACATGAGTGCTATGGCATGTACATGCTCAGGCACAAATACACACAGAGATAAAAATAAGAGAAGAACGATTTTTTAAAAATATTTTTTATTTATTATGTATACAATATTCTGTCTGTGTGTATGCCTGCAGGCCNTCAGGACCTCTGGAAGAGCAGGCAATGCTCTTAACCGCTGAGCCATCTCTCCAGAGAAGAACAATTTTTAAAAGAGCTCCAGCCTTGCGGATGCCCCTGCACTGTCTGGAGTGTGTGTTGTGTACTAGGTCTGGTTTAGACACTTTACAAGACCAAGTACACTCGTGTAAAGCACACACACACTGGACTACATCGTCATCATTTATTTCTGGAATGCTCCCATCTTGCTAAACTGAAGCTCTGTGCCCATTAGATAGCAAGTTCCCACCTTGCTCCCTGAACCCTTGGGCACTGTTGTTCTTGTCTGTGTTTCTCCGCCCTGGGTACCTCATGCAGGAAGAATCATCTGTCCTTGTGTCTGGCTCATTTCACTCAATATGGCAATCTCAAGGTTGATCCACACTGTAGCATTATGGTGGAATCCCCTTCTCTTTTAAGGCTGAAGAAGGCTGCATTGCGCATGCTCCCCCTTCCTGACCTGTTCACCTGGCTTGCTCCCACCCTTTGCCTAAGGTGAACAACACAATGGAAAAGTGTTAAAGGTTCTCCTTCTGTTGTGTGTGTGTTTGCACTCTCATTGAGTTGCTGGATTTTTTTTTGCATTTACTGTTCTGTGCACATCTTTGGGACACATCACATGTGTGCTACTGTGTGCATGTGGCGGTCAGAGGACAACTCTCTGGAAACACTTCTTTTCTTCCTCCACATGGGTCCTGAGAATTGAACTCAGGCTGGCTGGCAAGCTTAGCGTCAAGCACTTTATTCACTGACCTTATCTCGTTAGCCCTCACGATCTTTTCTATTTGGGAGAATACAGTTACCTTTCCTAAAGTATGTTGTTATACTGACAACTACGCTTGATCTGAAATGACAGGAAATTAAAATTTGCCCATTTTACTTTATAGTAATATAAACTTCAGTATATATAAATCCAGTCATCATGGTTCATTGGGCTTCTCCACCGTTTTAGGTGTGAAAGAGGTCCTGAAACCATGATTTGCGATCCAGCTCCTTAGCTTATATTATTGCAGTAGCCAGCATCAGGCAGCAGAGGGCGGCATAGGCAGCCAAATGCAGGCTCTTGCTGTCTACAGAAGAGTCAAGTACGCACACCTGCTGAGGGTAACCTATGCCCTACCCTGAGGACACTGAAGTACATCTGACAAGGAGTCCATGGTCTAGAGGTTAACAGCCCTGCAGTCAAGAGCGATGGGGACAAAGTAACACTGGTTCTGAAGAGCAGTCTAAGGTGCTAGTGAAGGTTCAGGCAGTGTGGAGTCGGGATCCCAGGGCTTGGGAGACAGGTAGGACCTACAGTCAGAGAGGAACAGAAGGGTTTTACCTTCTCCATGTAGTGTGTTCAGAAATCCAGAAGAGAGAGCCAGGTAACACCCTTCACTAACCTGACCTAGACTTACCAAAGCCACCTGACTCTGGGGCCCATAGGGGCCACACATACCTTCTTCTCTGGTCCTCAAGCCCTCTGTGGTTCTCCATTCTTGAGTTACCTCCTCCCCAGCCCCAAGGCACATTCCCTTACCGGTGCCAGATTAGCCTCTGGCTCCTGTCCTTTGCACCACCCGGCTTTCGGTCCTCCTCTGGCTCCACCCTGACATGTGGTCCTTTGTCGGCTGCCCTAGAGAGGGCTGGCCTGTCACCAAGGATGCTCCTGCTTGCTCCTCTGTCTTTACCCACATCCTGCTCTCCCATCATTTCCAGATAGGCACAGAATTGTTTCATCCCAGAACCTTCCTCTCTTACTCACTTTTCTTCTGCTGTGAAGAGACACCATGACCAAGGAAACTTATAAAGGAAAGCATGGGAGTCTGCTTACAATTTCAGAGAGAAAGTCCAGGATAGGACAGTGGTAAGTACAAAAGCATGCAGGCGTGGCGCTGGAGCAGTAGCTGAGAGCTCACATCTGATCTGCAAAGTTGCAGGTAGAGTGTGATAGACTGGGCCTGGCATGAGCTTTTGAAACCTTATAGCCCACCCCAGGGACACACCTCCTCCAACAAGGCCACGCCTCCTAATCCTTCTCAAACAGTTCCACCAACTACAACCCGAGCATCCAAATCTATGAGCCTGTGGGACCAGTTCTCATTCAAACCCCAAGCTTTCAGCTGGACATGTTTGTTTACTTCTACTCTGGTCTCAGAAAGTTGAGGCTGGGAACAGGGTGCAGATTCTTGCAAGGCCCTGGTGTCCTGGACCCTCCATAGCCCTCCCTACCCATCTTAAATAAATGGGACCATAAAGGTTTCTTGGTGTATGGACTTAGCTTCTACAGTCCTGGTTTATACAGATTGTAGCTGCTGGGCCACAGGAGACGTGGAAAGTTAGGGAGGTGAAGGGTCAGCAGCCTGGAGTCCTCAGAGGCCTCATGCTGTGTGTAGGTGAAGACACAGGGACTATCCCGAATGAAGCTTCCTCAGGATGGAGACCACAGTCAACCTTGGCACACCAAAGCCCACCAGCCCCTCCATCTTCATTTTATCCATCAGGTGCCTATGTGGGGCTCATCACCTATCAACATAACCCAAATGGATAAGAAAAACTAACCCACTTGATCCCTTAAAATATCCTGTGTCATCTCCCACCTTACAGATGAGGAAGCCAAGGCACAGAGAGATCGCAGAGCTAACACAGGCAGAGTCATTATTCCAGATAGGGCCACGTGGCTCCAGAGTCTATGCTAGATAAAACCGCTCCACTATGCAGCCTCAGTTTCTCCACCTGTCCTCAGTCCTGCTCCACAAATGGATGGACTTTCTCACCCATCACGGCAGTTCCCGCATTCATGTCTCTGTGACCGGCGTCCCCTGTGTGTCTTGAGTGAGCCGCATAGCCTTAAGAACTGCATGCTTGGGGGCTGGAGAGATGGCTCAGTGGTTAAGAGCTTTGCCTGCACTTCCAAAGGTCCTGAGTTCAATCCCCAGCAACCATATGGTGGCTCACAGCCATCTGTAATGAGCCTTGGTACCCTCTTCTGGCCTGCACTGTATACATTTTATATATATATATATAAAGAACTGCATGCTTCTTGCTTTAGTTGTGGTGACAAAACACCTTACTTACAAAGGCAACTTAAGGAAGGAAGAGCTTACTTCGGCTCATCCTGTGAGGGCTCAGTCTATCATGGCAGGGAAGTCACGGATTCTGGGTCCTGCAGACAGCTGGTCACACTGCAGTGACAGTCAGGATGAAGCCTGATGAAAGGGGGTCCTTGGCCTGCTCCTTTCATTATATTCAAACTGTCCCTCTGGCTTATAGGCTAGGGTAGGACTTCTCACTTTAATCCAATGGAGAAATTGCTCACAGACAAGCCCCAGAGGCTTGTGTCCCAGGTGACTGTGGATCTAGTCAGGTTGACAATATTAACCATTACCGGTACCCAACTCTCATGGTCTGTCTCCCCGTGGTGATGCTGTTACCCCAGTCAGCTAAATGGGCAGTCATTGTGTTCACAGCGAACTTGACACAGAGGTCTATGTAGAAAGTCCTGGACCAAGAGGGTGTCACTGTCCCAGCCTGGGTGTCCAATATGTGGCATATGATTTGGTCTAGTTTAGGAAACACTGGGGAGTAGAGTGAGAAAATAAAACACACTATCTCAGGGCAGGGGGGAAATCAGGTTCCATCTCTTGTCCTTAGAAGCACAGAATCGGGTAGAGAAACTGACTCACCACCAGCCCTGATCCATGGGCATGCATTTCAAGAGAGGAGCAAGAGCCTTCACAGAGACAGTCCCCAGAGTAAGACACAGTGCTGTCCACTGGAAGAACTGGGGAGGCTTCTTAGAGAAAGCAGCCTGTATGCTGTTATAAGCGATGGGACATTCATTTCCCTGGTGGAAAGGAACACACACAGGGACTATGGGCTGGTGGAACCAGAGACCAAGGTGGGAAACTCTCAAGAACCTGCATGTGCGGTATGCTCAGCTGAGACCACTGACCCCTCTGAACAGAGAGCTGCATGAAGGTAAGGTCACCACTTCCTGCTGAGCCTCGGCCCTCCTGCCGCCACGGAGCACTGTGCCTGCTCATCACACACAGAGGTTATATCTGGCGGAGAAACATTATACAACAAGGTGGCCTATTTAGAAAAAGAATGCAAAGTGACTGATAACTGTCAGCGTGCGAGCAGAGTGTCCATCTGGGATGAGAACACAGAGTGCCCAAATCACGTACACTGTAGAGCTCCTATGAGTCTCTCCAGCTAGAGGCACAAGGCCCTCAGGAGCAGTGGGGCTCACAGAAGGCTACTGTTCCCTGTCAGCCTCCAGGCGTGGGTTCCAAGCCGGTCCACGCATTGACATCCTCCCAGACAAGCCATCACTAATCATAACACTGTCAAACTGTGGCTTCCCTAGCCACAAAAGGCCAGAGTGCCCCAGAGCAGAAGACTCTGTCTCCTTCAGAGGGGCAGCCAGGGGGACAGATGTGGGTGTTTGAGACCTCAGTGCTGGTTACCGCTCAGTGACCTGGAGAGGGCCTCTGGAGTCACCCAGGGAGGCTGTGTTCTGAAAGGCTTTTTTCTTTTTGACATTCTGTTCATCTGACCCCTGAGGAGGCTGCTCCAACAGGGGCAGCCAGACAGCTCTATTCTGAGGACCTCATTCATTCATTTCTTTATGTGGAGGTCTCTCAAGGGCCACCAGACATCAGAGGGGCCATGGTGGGCGGGGCCGTACATCCACAGAGTAGCTCCCAGCTATGAGGGGTGGGGGGACCAGGGCACGGACATGCCTAAAGAATCTTCCGGGCAAGTGAACCAGACCAAAGGCTGCCTCGGAGTTCAGGAAGGCATCTCAGAGAGGGTGGCATTTGTTACTCAATTATTGTGTGATGGTCTAGGCTCTGAGACACAGTAGCAAAGAAAACGAGTGAGCCCTGGGCCTTGAACCCTCACCTTCATCCTACAGGGAAGCCGGAATAAACCCAAGGTGGGGTGCATGACACCTCAGGAGGACCATAAGAACAGCCACTTGGAGGAACTGTGTGGAGACAGTACATCTCGCTTGTTCTTCAGTCTGAGAGAGGTGTGAAATAGAGGCAGAGAAAGGAGGCGGAAAGATGGGGCAGTTGGCACAGGTGGAAACAGAAGGGCTACAATAGCAGGCCAGGAGCGTGGGGCTTGATGGTGTTGCCAGCTCAAACCCGAAGAAGGCTCCTGGCACAAAGGGAAGGTATAAGGCATCGTAGCACCAACATCACCAAGTTCAACACAGGCATCTTTAGTCTTCGGGCAGGCCCTGTGACACTCATCTCTTGGGCTATGTGTTCTAAGGACACTTGTTTTCCTATAGAACTCCATCGTGATACGACCCATGGTGATCATGTCAGCAGCAGACTGGAAACGCCTCGTGGCTCTCCTTACACAAAACCCATTCCAGGCTCCCCTGGCTGAGCCTTCAGCATCATCTGGCTGTGTGCTGGGCTCAGGAGGAGCCAAAAAAAAATATTAGGTTCTTTGGCTAAATCTGAACTCCCCATTGCCTGCCTCTCTGGAGTCTCCCACATTGACTCTTCCTCCTGCCGCCAGGATTCCCCCAGGAGCACACATTCCTATTAACCTTGCCAACTCCTAACCCTTTTGACTTTGGCATGCCTGTCGCCTGCTGGCGGAAGCCTTTGCTAACTAATACAAGGCGGAGATCCCCCCCTCCAAAAGGTGTCCCTTCTGTCAGGAGTGCCATCCCCTCCATCTTCTAAGCCCACTGCCCTTCTGGTCCTTGCTCACTTCCCTGTCAAGCTGCAGCATCTTCAGCTTATTTATCAGTTATTATTATGATTTGTGAGACAGAGTCCCATTCAGCCCACACTGGTTTTGAATTCTCTAAATAGCTGAGGATGACCTTGAACTGAATGAGCGGCACCACTGGAGGCTAAAGCCGCCTTTCAAAGCAGGTCTAGCCCAGGAATGTCACACAGAGACAGATGATGGGTAGACTCCATAGACCAGCAACGGGAATCTGGGGTACATCACGTGGTCTCTTCAATCTTGGTTCGCAGCAGTGACTTGGGACTCCATGCATAAGATTGGTGTGAGGCTTACAGACGAAGCTGTGATGTACTGCCTCGTCCTAGGGCTCCCCAGGCCAATTAGTGACATAGGCCCCGCCCGCGCGCACTCGTAGCATTCATTCATATATCAACCCCCTTCCCGCCTGCTCAGTGCCCAGCACAGGACACTGAGGCCTCAAAGACAGGATCAGGGCGGAGAAGCCGGTGCACAGGCGACAGACGTCACGATTCGAGGGGAGTTGTCCTCACACACCTACGCTTTTATTTTTGAAACTAATAACGACGCTCCTCCCTGAGTCGCCGGACGATGAGAAAGGGGAAGTGTGGGAAAGGGATCTGTTCTTTATTTTTAAAAACTTTTGCACCGCTTCCTAAAATCTGAACCTTTCACTGCTCTCAAACGCAGCTCCGTGTAAGGAGCCCTAGCGGCTAGGGGGAGCCAGAGACCAGCAGCATCACGCCACGCCCCGGGCTCTACCACCCAAGGACATGCCAGCTTCAACCTCGCCTTCTCCGTGCCTTGCTCTCCCGGGTCGCCGTCAACCCAGGCCCCTGCGCTTCTCCCTCTATCCTGGTCCCCCCAGGCGGCCCGCTCCCCAGCTGCCCACCGCATTCATTGTCCTCCTCCAGCCGCACCAGTCCACGTTCAGCAGAATTCCGCCCACTTTCCACGCTCCCATTGGCTCGCGCGCCCAACCGCGCGGAGACCCGCCTAGCAGAGTCCCATACGCCCCGCCTTTGCCCGCGGCCTGGCTAGGGGCGGGAGCTCTTCTGACCCCACCTTCTGAGGGCGGAGCCAGGCTCGCGGGCGCTCGGGCGCTGTCTCGGCGGGGCTCGGCGGGGCTCGGCTCGGCTCGGTCTGCAGCTCGGGTGGGGGTGGGAGACTAGTGTGACAGCGGCGGTGGCAGAGGCTGCGGCGCAGGGCTGAGCAAGCGGCGAGCGCGGAGCGGGTAAGAGGAGGAAGTGGAGCAGCGGCACGGAGCTCCAGAGTCCGCTGCCGGGCTAGGTCCGCCCAGATTTGCAGAGCGAGCCGTGTCGGGTCCTGGGCAGACTTTGCCGTGCTCCGGCCGCTGGCGCCCCGCCTGCCCTGCCCTGCCCTGCCGGTCCGAGCTAGGCGTTCCACGCCTGGACTTTGCCAGCTCGGTGGTCTGCAGCTGCTTGATCCGGAGCTCCGAGGCGGGACGCGCCTGGCCCCATCATACCGACCCTTCTCCACCCGTGTTCCCTCCGCCCCCGGGTCGGCGCAGGGTGGCCCCGCTCCCGGACCTGAGTATAGAGGAGCCGGGACGCCCACCGGTCTCTGGCTCCGCGAGAACACAAACCTTCTGCTGCCTTGGACCGGACTGTCGGACTTGAAACTATACTGGCGCCGCCCGGGTCCAGCGCACCGTGAGGGGTCCCAAGCAGGCAGAACATTCAGACTGACCCCCTTGTCTGGTGCTGCGAGCCGAAGCTGCTACCTTCCTCCGCCCTGGGCTAAGGACTTGGGGGTGCTTGCACCAAAGAGAACACAGGGGCTTCTTCTGCCCCAATCTCCAGCGAGCCGAGGTTGCAGGTGAGAGCCCCGGATGCGCGGCGGGAGCGGTCCCGGGAGCCTAGATGCAGGGCCCGGGTCAGTGGAGGGCGTGGAGGGGACACCCGCAGAGAGTCAACTATTTAGGAGAGGGCGCGCAAAAGATAGTAGAGTGAAACCTGCACTTTTGAGTGCCCATTGTGTGTAGGTCCGAGCCCCGCCCTTGCACAAATCGTTCTTTAGCCAAAGCTCCGTGCGACCCCTCCCTGAGATAAAAGCTATTGTGATTGCTATGGGCGCGGACCTAGGGGGAAACTGAGGCGTTACTGGGCTGAGAACCTCTGCTTTCGGTGCAGAGGATTAGACAGGGGAGAATAGAGAAGATAAAGAGAGCTAGCTTAAAGAGCAAAGAGGGAGGAGAGAAGAAAGGAAATAGGTAGCTTCCAAGCCAGAGATTGTTAAGGTGGGGGCCACAGGGACATCTAAAATCCTAGTACTAATCTTGAAACTGAAGGAGGTACTTCTCCTTACCAGCGACTCTTGGATTATAGACATGCCACCTACCAGGAAAAGTGACCCAGCATTGAGGGCGGAGGTGGGAAGCTTCCCAGTTGCAAAAGGTCTCTTCCTGGGGTGCAGGTTGGAGGAACAACCGGCCTCCCAGAGCCAGGGTCTCCAAGTTACTGATCTTTTAGGGACTCACCATGGTTCCCAAGCCATAGCCATGTGGAAGTTGGAGTTGTAGGTCCCTCAGAACTCAGCCGCCTTCCCTTCTTGACATTATTAATGGGGACACTGAAGACTTGGGGAGGGGAAATTAGAGTTGCCCCAGGCCCTAAAGCCTGTGAGTGGTTGAAGAAGTAGACCTGAAAACGATTTCCAAACATCCATTAAGGGTCCTCTCTTCTTCCCAGCTCAGACCTTTGGGGTGTGTGGCTGAGTTTCCTCACCCCTGCGATGAGGTTGGGGTGACCATGTATGTGGCTGCAGTGAGCGTGTGTGATTGGGGCTCAGATCAAGGCTTGGCCTCAGTCTCTGTTACTGCAGATGAACCTGCAAGGCCCTTCCGGCCCAGGAAAAAACTTCTCCAGGTCTTATGGTTAGGACTGCCAGGTCTGGGGCCACAGCCCAGGTGTCTCGATTCCCAGGCAGAAGTTCCTCTCACTGCCTCTGGATCTGTGTAGGAGGGGCTGTTGTGATAGAATATTTGGTACAGACTCTGTGGGCCCTTGTTCTGGGTGGGGAGGGGAGAGGCCTATCGCCTTGGTCTGGGCACTGTGGCCTTGGCTGGGACTGCTTAACCTTTGTTGCGTTGGGCTCCCTGGAGTCTGGGGAAATTACCTTGGAAAGCCCCTGGGAGATGGAGCAGGGTCTTAAAGTCTCTTCCTGGGGTTGGCGGGGTTCAGGGAGCCTAGAAGGAGAAGAAGGGATTTGGGATTCCCCCTCCCCCACCTCCGCCTGAGGATCCAAATCCTCAGAATAATCCTTGCATCTAAACAGAACTTCTCCTTTGATGAACTAATTTCACACCTGTGATCTCATCTCACCATGTGCTGTAAGGAACATGATGGAAATGGGCTGGAAATCTCGGGTGAGGCAGAGCAGGGGGTTGCGGGGAGCCTCCTTCTGATGTGGCACCTGTGAAGTGGGGTCTACACACTGTTACAAGTTCGGATAAGGGGAGGATCCCGCAGACAATTGGTGAGTGCTAAGGCGTTTGTGGACCATGCCCAGTATGGGCTTGTCATTTGGGGCTACCCTGTGTGGGAAACTGAGGCCCAGAGAGGTGAAATCTTTGGCTGAGGCCTGGTGAGTTTGCTGCAGGAACTATTTGAGCATCAATTGTCTGCCAAGCGGGTGTAGAAATTACTTAGACTAAGTGGCAGACTGGAGGCTGACTGGTGACCAGTGCTGTGGTGATGAACATACCCTGCCTCCTGACCATGGGGCAGTCTTGTCACCCTCTGAGCCCTCTGTTTTTCTGTGAGAGTGGAATGGCTCTTCCACCAAGGTTAACTGAGCAACTGAGCTACAGATACACACAGCGTAATCATCCATTTCCTTCCCTGTGGAGAAAGGAAACTGGAGTTTTGACCAGGAAGTCTGAAAATCCTCAAACTTGCTTGAGGGTAAAATACAGGTGGCTGTTGCAAGCCAGGAGACTTTGATTGGCTTTACTGGGCCTTGGGCAAGGCCAGACTCCCTGTGCCACCTTTCCTGAGTTACAAGACCTCCTAGAATCTGTTTGGGGAGACTGGTTAGGGGCTCTGGAGTCTAACAGTCCTCACACCCACTTCCTGTGGCTTCCTGTGGGGCAGGAGCTGGTGTCCATTCCCTTTGGCCCATTGTCTGGCCTCCCTAAGCACAGGGCGCAGTGAATAATTTATCATTCCCCTCACTGGGAGGCAGGCTAGGGAAATAGCTTTGCAGGGCTTCCGCCCCACCAGAGGCCAGAGGCTCCAGATTGCCTCAGTCTGGGTTATGCTGAACGTGCACGTGTGAGTGTGAGGGTGTGGGTGTGGGCGCGCGTGCGCACACGCACACACATACACATGTGCAGGAGGAAGGATGAGCAGGATGAAGCGAGAAGGACCTATTACCCTCCCAGCGCTCTACTGCTGGGAGGGGCGCAGGTACCTATAGGTAATAGTCAGGATTAAGGTCACTGAGCTAGGATCAAGCTGTAGGGCTAAGATTCCAGAGATGTGGGGGAAGGATAGGAGAGAGTGGCCAGGGGAGGTCCTCAGGGAACCCTGCTCAAGCCACCTGTTCAAGGTGAGACTGGAGGCCAAGGCATCTGACCATACATGGCCACTCTTTCTCCCCTCTGCAAAATAATCATAGTGAGACTCGCTTCTCAAGTTCATTATGGCCAACCGTAGGGTCACATGAGTAAAACAGGGGGCAGCAATGGTAGTCAGTAAAGAAGTGCTTTACTGTGAACACGCAGGGCAGCCCCTGTGTGTCAGGGAATGCAATGGCACGGCAGGTGGAGGGGTGAGGAGAATTCTGGAGCGGTAATGGTTAGTGATTCAGAACCAGCGCTGAGCAATCTGGTGGGAGAGGAGTGGAGGCCCTGCTTAGAGCCCCTTTTTGAAGTGGGGACCAGGCCTTGGGTGTGGCTCTGCCAGCCATAGCGGCTATTGGGGCCTCAGGTTCCTTGCTCATCACTGTTTAACACACCACATGTGACCACCAAGCTACCCTTTTTCTTGTGGGATAGTCTGGGCCACATGCCTGCCCCTCCTCTGCTCACTTCTATCTGCTTCAACCCAATTTGGGTCACAAATCCCACCCCCAGATGTTCTTGCGTCATCCAACCCTCTGGGGTGCTGCCTGTAAGTGTTTAACATGTCACAGCATACCGATAAAAGTAATAATATTCTATAGCTTAGGAAACACATGCACATATAATTCTACCATGGCGATGTTAGTAATAGTAATACCCTTCACTACTTAGGATGGGCTGCACACTATAGACACATGCTTTATACAATATCCATCATGGTAACCCTGCAGAATGTCTGTTTTTGCCCAGAGACTGATGCTCAGAGAGGCGCTCTGTCTTGTCCAAATTCTCTCAGTAAAACATCAGGGAACAGGGAGTCAGGCCTGCATCTATTTCAGTGGGAAATCTTTGATCCTGTCACTGCACGGAGACTTAGCCAGCTTTTAGGAGCTGTTCTATGCCCTTAGCTCCACCCAGTACCTCGAAAGCTTTCTTTGTATGTGATGAGCCTACACTTAAGCCTTCTTTCCTAGGCCAGTGTCTGGCAGTGCTGAACCCTGGTCCTGGGCTCTGTGCTGGCTGGTAGGGTATATTGCCAGCAGCGAGTCAGTCCCTCTGTGTCTTGCTTAGTGTCCCAGTACCCGTGGTCTCCAGTCCTCTGCAGTGACCCTGGCAGAAGGCAGAGGTCACAGTACAGGGCTCAAGGATGTGGGAGGACAGGCAGCTGTGATTTTAACCTAGCTGATCTCTGGGCCAGGAGCACTGTGGTCTCTTGAAGGAGGGTGGTGGCCTGGGCTGCAGGCAGCATGGTCATTAGCCATGATTGAGAGCTGGCGGGGTTAGGCCAGGTTGGCAGGACTAGAGGCCAGCTGGCCTGGCCACTGTGGGGTCATTGGCAGGGCAGCTGGCTTCTCCTTGCTTTGCTGCCTGTAGGGTGCCAGAGCTTTGTGGGCCATGGTTTGCCTACTGTTCTGTTGTGGTTAGGGGAGGATTGGTAGAGAGTCCTTCCAAGCCTGGAGATCCCTCTACCCAGAAGTCCTTGAGACTCCTTCTCAAGCAGGTAGAGCCCAGCCTTCCCAAGGCCCCCATTCACTTGACTAGCTAGGGGATGGGATAGATCTGTCTGCTGGCCAGCCTGCAGAACGCTCCCCTGAGTGCCCTGCAGGGTGTCTGTCACATAGTAACTGTCCTAGGATAGGGGAGGCAAGTGGCCCCTGACACAAATCTTTGAATTCTGGTGTCTGTTTTCTTCCCTATGAGCTGTTAGTGGTATGTGTGGGGCCTAGTGAGATGCAGACAGAGTACCTGCTGAGGTCTAGCACACAGGCAGGTCCTCCCGTGAATCCCCTTGCCTTGCTCTCTTTGCCCTCATGAATGAATGACGCCTTAAGAAGCTAGCTAAGAGCCCAGAAACCGAATCCAGGGCATGGCAAGGAGGCCTTCCTGGAGGAAGCTTTTTGGGTGAGTTTGGATGGGAAATGCTGCTTCATGTGTGAGCATGAGCAGACAGTTGTTGGCCTGGGAGGGACCTTGAGCTGGGGTTGGGGCAGGGAGTAGGACTGAGATCTCTGGGGACCTGACATCTCAAACCCTGTGCAGCAGCAATGGTTCAGCTGAGACAAGCATTTTAGGATCCCGCCAACAGATACAGAACAAGTAAGAATCTTTTTTTTTAAACAGGGAGGTAGCATTACCCCCCTTCATCCACCAACAGGTGAAACCACTGGAGACTGTGGGCTGTGGGGGAAACATACTGACCACAGGTAAACACGTGGGTGCCAGAAGTCCAAGCTGAGAAGTGATTTCTTGAGGCTGGGCCGGTCCCACTCACATGGCTGAGGCAAGTCACCTCATCTGTAAAATGGGGCTCATTACATCACCTCCTTCCCAGGGCTGTTGAGAGGATAACATAGACCCTACACATAAATTGTTCAAAAGGCCTCGCACAACCTGGGGTTTGGCTGAGAGGTGGAGCACTTTCTGAATATGCTCAAGGCCCTGGGTTCAATCCCTGGCACCCTGCACACACACACACACACACACACACACACGCACGCACGCACGCACGCACNNNNCACACACACACGCACGCACGCACGCACGCACGCACGCACGCACGCACACACACAAAGCCCTAGCCCGTAGCAAGGGCTTGGTGAATGGTAAACTGTTGTTATTCATGTCACCAGTGCCAAGCAAGTTGCCGAGAGGGAACAGGTGCTCAGGAAGAGTGTTGGAATGGATCCCAGGCAAAGGGCAGTTGCTCCGCGGTGTGAATGAACAGGCTGGTGAAGAGAGGAGGACACAGGAGCAAGGACAGTGCAGAATGCTAGGGAGATCAGGGCCAGGATGCCTAGCAGAGCATCAGGGAAGGCTTCCTGGAAGCAGTGCTTCTGAGCTGGGCTCATGTCTTTCTTCCTAAGGGTAGCCAGGACCTCTAGCCTCTTCAGGCTACCCTCCTTCCCTCCCTTGCCACCTCTCCATCCACAGTAGGAGGGCCAGAAGGCAGATGGGGAAGAAGTATAGGCAGCCCGCCCGAGAGGCCTAACCTTTCCCAGGCTGGGGCCAAATGCACAGGCCTGCTCGGAGCTCTTTTATCTCCTGGCTCACAAAGTCGCCCAGTCACAGTGGGGTTCCCTGGCTTTCCCCCTGTAGCTGTCCAGCTTGTGAATGAGTGGACTCTGCGAAAAGTGCTCTAGCTGGGTGTGGTGGCCCACATCTCTAATCCTAGCATGTGGAAGGCAAAGGCAGGCAGATCCCTATGAGTTCAAGGCCAGTCTGGTCTACACAGTGAGTTCCAGCACATCCGGGACTCTGGAGAGAGACTCTGTTTCAAGAAAAAATAGAAGAAAGAAAAAGTGCCCCCCCCAAACCATTTTACCGTCCCAGTCAAGAGACTCAAAGAGAAAGTTCTTTTCTACATAAAGGGAGTCAGGACCCCTTCCCTCCAAGAATCCTAAAAAATCTCACCCAGAGGCACCCTGGGGTCAGGGTGGGTACCCTTGTGCTTGTCTTCGCTAGGGTTGGCTGTGAAGGCTCAAGACACTCTGCTCTCTGGTCCATGGGATTAGAGTATTAATAAAGAGGTTCCTGGGGTAGCTGTGGTTGCAGTAGCTCCTGGCTTTCTCCAACTCTGGGAAAGCCTGGGCTACTCCTGAGGCAAGGGCTGGGCTCAGTTATCAGAGTTTCGGGACATTTCAGTACGGGGCATCTGAGACCTGCCTGTGGCTTCCAAGTGCAACCCGAAGAATCCCACAGCCCTGCCCATTGGAGGAGCAGCTCCTGGCCACACTGCTGACCAGGGGCTTTTCTGAGCAGAGACATGACAGGCAGGAAGAGCCTCGGTCTGACCAGCTTCACTCCTCTAGTGTCTGTTTGGAGCCTTGCTTTCCTCATCTGGAGAATGGGGGTAGCAATAATCTTTGTCTAAGATGAGACCATGCATGGAATGTGCGTGCCTGACATGTCATGTGACCAGTGCATGGTGAAAGGTCACAGGGAAAGCAACAGAGGCCTCACTGAACTCAGTCCCTGGATCCACTGCCCCCAGCCACCTGCTTGTACCAGGTTTCTGGGGTCGGGCTGGATGGGGAAGGGTGAGTCCTTAGACTTGGGGTTCTTCCCATTGTCTATTTTTAAAAAAGAAAAGTAATTTGTATTTATTTATCTCATGTGTATGGGTGTTTTGTCTGCTTGTATGTCTGTGCATCAGAGGCCAAAGAGGGTATCAGGTCCTCCTGGAGCTGCAGTTGCAGACAGTTGTGAGCTGCCATGTGGTTGCTGGGAATTGAACCCTGGTCTTCTAGAAGAGCAGCCAGTGCTCTTAACCACCGAGCCATCTCTGCAGCCTTCTTATTGTCCCTCCTTCCTGTAAGTGATAGTCAGCACTCCATTTGCTTGGTTTTGTTTTAATGATCAAAGCGTCAGGCTCCCTGTAACAATGGAGCCTTGTGTGAATCTGCTTGCTTTCCAACCCGGATACCCGGCAGCCCCGCCCACGAGGCCCTGGTCCCACCTGGGAGAACTGGAGAATGTCAGAGGGGTGTTTTGTTTTCCAGTGAGGGGAGGGTGTCTGGGGGACGTCGGAGGCCTCTGTGCAAGCCCCTCACCAGCAGTTGGCCCCGCTGAAGTCAACCCCTGTCTCTCCAGCCAGTTCGGTCCAATGACTATCATATGTAGTGTAGGGTGGGGCTAGCCGGTGGGGTTAGAGGCACAGAAACTTGCACTTTGAGTCTCAGCTTTGTCACTTACTGCAAGGTGACAACCAACAAGTCATTTCATCTTTGAGCAGAGTTTTCCTATGTGAATGAGGCTGTTGGGGAGTCATGCTCAGTCTACTAGTGTAGCAAGCTGGGGGGGGCCGTGCCAAAACACATTGGCTGATATAATCCTCTCAAAGACAGGGTTCTGGGGCTATCTCCTCTCCATCTCTGCCTCCCCCAGCAAGTCAGGATGAATGTAGCCTCCGACGAGGCCTTACCTTATCTCCCAGTGGGCAAAGTTCATGAAGACAGTAGTGGTAGGTGCAGAGGGCCCGCTGCAGGCCAGCTCAAAGCCAGCCTGTGGTGGCTGTGTTCAATGTTTCCTAGAGATGACAGCTGCCACCACTAGTCTCTGATGCTTTTTCAGGCCTTGCTACCCTGAGCTCAGGTCTCCTGAAGGCCAGTAAGGGAATACGGAACCCACAAGCTATGGTAGAAAGTCGTCATTGGTAATGAGGGATGTGGGGAGCACGTGGGACTATTGTCTAAGCAAGAACAGGTGGCATGGCGTGAAGGACAGATTCTGAACTTGGGAGGAAGCCTGGCAAAGGGACAGTACAGGAGACAGGACTGAGCACTTGGCATGGGAATGCTAGTGGGTCCCACAAGATGCTGATGGTGTCTGCAGAGTGTAACTGCACAGGCCTAGGACACAGAACCCTTGCAGTTGGTCCCTAAGGAACACCTGCCCCTGCTTCCCTCACAGCTCACACCTGGGCATCAGTGACAGGGGCGGTATCTCAATGCTCAGAGCAGAGTCCTGTGGAGAGAGAACCTCCGCATGCTACCTGTAACATCCCACAGTCTGTCCTCATTTCAGCCACTAAAGCTTGTCTGAGCCTTAGCTGCGCACCCGTGAGCCTGGCGACACTTTGCTGTTCATGCTGTTTGAAGATACAATGACGTAATGGGTAAGACAGCATCTTGCGTTTCACAGGAAGTTCTGTAGCCACCCTCACCCTGCTCTCCTCTGTGCCATCCTTACTGCCTCTCCAGGAAGTTCTTTCTGGCATCTCACTGAAGTCCATTGTTCCAGAGCTGGAATCCCTTTCATCTTCTCTGGGGATTGTGCAGAGGCAGACTGAGCCCCTCCTCCACCCTAATGCTCCCAACAGAGAGGCAGGGAACAGAGCAAAGGGACAGCCAGTTTCCATCCTAGAGTGCAGGGTCCCAACCCTCGCTAGCAGAGCCTTCTGCCCAGGGTGGAGGGTAGTTAGGTATGTGAATTGTCCTAAATACTCACACCCCAAAATGTGTGGTTCTAGGGCAGAGGAGAGAGCCCTGGCCTGAGCCAGAAGCCTGCATGCTGGTGGCCTGCTGTCCTGCTGTGGTGTGGGGCTTAAGGCTACTAAACCTCTTTCACCCACAGGGTTCTAGAGGATTCTGCATTCGGGGCCCAGGTCTCCCTAGCGAAGATGTGCAATTAGCTTCGTGGTCTTTTCCTTATTGTTGGGCCCCAGACAACCCGAGAGTGGAGTAGGCAAGGGCTCTACTGGTGGCTGGTGATGGAGGAGCTGAATAATTCATCATTCAGGCTGAGGCTCCCAGAGGTGGTGAGCTTACGGTCAGTTGGCGATTCCTGATGGGTGGAGTGATATCTCCCTCCTCGGACCAAACAATGGTCTCCTGGTGCTCTTGGACCTACCTACCCAGCTAATTGCACAGCAGCTCTGACTTGCTTGAGCACTTTCCCCTCTGTAGAACCAACCACCCTTCCATCTCTTCGATCGCTGCAAGTGGGAAACCAGAGAGAGGTTCAGCAAGGCTGGTGCAAGGACTGGTTAGAGATCCCACAACCTGTTTGGGGGCTGGGTAGAAACTTTGGAGAGTACCCTCTGACACCCAGACCATCTGGAGAGGACCCTCCAGATGATGGACAGGGGCGAAACACAGGATAGGCAGGGCAAAGCTGGCCTTATCTGGGAGAGCTGAGCATCAGGCAGAACTCTGCTCTGTGGGCAATGGACAAGGAGAGTAAGCCTCAGGAGTATGGATTACTCTCCCTGGGCATTCTGGACCCCGCCAGTTCTACAAGCCTTGGGAACTTATTTTGATATCACAGGGTACTCAAGATTCCTTCCTGTTGCATTGGACACACCAGTGTAGCCTTGAAAGCATTACTATTGATGTCTTTGAGTTCCCCACAGTCTGCGAGGAACATTTGTTAGGAAGGCAATGAGGGTAGATTCTGGAACCGGGCCTGCCTGGGACTCCCACCTTCTGGTGAATCTCAGGTTCCTCATCTTCTCACACACACAGCTAGAGACCCCATGCTGGCTCCACAAGTTGAATGAGGGAATGCTCAGCCTGTGCCTGATGCAATTTTGTGGTTTTTACCATCAGCCTCACTTTACACATGAGAGGACGGAGAGTTGAAGCAAGGTGACCGCCTGAGGTCACTCCATGATGTGGTTTGTTTATCCAGGCTTCCAGTCTGTGTGTATGTGGTGAGTGTGTGTGGGGGGGTGTATTTGTTTTTCTGATGAAACCTCGCTTTTACCCTCAAGTGAACTGCTGCATCATTTACTCAGACTTTTCCGTGTGTAACGCTGGTGCCTGCTGTGGCCTCTTGTCCACAGTGCCAAACAGCCCTTGCCTGGAATGTTAGTAGATATTTTTAAAATGCCTCGTGCAATGAGTATGCCAAATGGTGTAGGTGCAGGAGGCTGTCTTCCAGGCAGTGGAGGCATGTGTCATGCCCAAAGGCTTCCTCGCCTCATCATACCTGAAAAACATTGGCATTGGGGCGGGAGCCTGGAGTGGGGAGATGGTTCTTGTCATCCTACATGGATGGGCCTCGCAGAACTTGCCTGCTTTGCCGAGTGCCTGCTCTGACTACACCTGCAGCCCTGACTATGTTCTGGCCCCAGTCTCTCCATCCCTCCATCCTGCCATCCACAAACATCTTCCTGCATCCCAGCCCTCCTTCCTTCTCCTCCCGTACTTGCCTGAGTGTCTTTTCTAATTGTCTGGTCTTATTTGCCTTCCTTCCTTCATTCCTATCCAGCCAGCTGCTGGTGCCCTGGGCCTGGCTGAGAACTCCATCCATCCTGGTGAAGGATTTCTGCAGTGGCTGTACTTGGCTAGCATGACCACACCCTTCTGGCAGAAGTCAGGGAAGTCATGGTGCACAGAGTGAAGGCTGGCACTGGATTTCTGCCTGAATCTCCACGATAGTCTGAATCTCCAGGTGGTGACCCTGAATCTCCACGATAGTCTGGGGAGGAATCTGGACACCTCCTCTGCGGACAATGCATGCCTGGTCCAGCAGGCAAAGTCCCTGCCCTGCAGCTAGCTCATATCTCCAGGCTGCCCTTGATTGTCCCCTTCCTCTGTACTCTCTTTGCAGGTTCTATGGTCTCACCTTCTTTTCTGTCTGTCACCAAGAATTGGTGGTAGGGGCAGAGGTTGGACTATCTGCCTCTATTAAATGGTGAATTCAGTGTGGCCTTTCCTGGAGACCAAACACACACACACACACACACACACACACACACACACACACACACACA
>LOJH01002665.1:29121-41878 GCA_001685095.1 Ellobius talpinus
CACACACACACACACACACACACACACACACACACACACACACACACTGTCCTGCAAGGGACTTGAATTAATCCCCAACTGTGCTCTGGAGATCCATAGCACCTCATATATCATATAACTTGGAAATTTCTAAGGGCTTTCCCTGTGTTACAAGCAGGTAGGGGTGTACAGTTAGCCTTTCTCAAACTTGTGACATTCTGTGTTGTGCTTTGTTTTTGAGACAGGGTCTCATTTAATCAGGGCGGCCTTGAACTCCAGGCTGGCCATCTGGCCATCCGTCCTGTGTGCCCCTTCTAAGTGTGATTTTAGATGCGCCTTATTATGCCAGGCTCCCAAGTTTGTTTGGAAGCTTGGAACCTGGGACAAGCTGCTAGGAGAGTTGTCACCAGGCTGCCTTGCACAGGAAGAAGTTCGTTTCTCGGCTTAGCACTGTTTGCATTCTAGAGACTATCTTGAGGACACCGGTGCAAGACTGGCTTGGCTATAATAGTAGAGCTTCAGGCTGTAGGACACGTGGAAGACAGAGATGTGTTGATTCTTCGTGCACCAATCAGACCTGTCTCAGGCACTGACTGCGGGCCAGGCATACAGCCATCCCTAGGAAATGCCAAGACACGTCTGACTAAGAATCTTTCATTTCCCAGCCCACTAGGGGTTTTTAAAGAAAGACACATAAAAGCCTTAAAAGGAAGAAGCAAGTTTTTAATTGTTCCAGGTCGTGGTAGTGGGTGGGCGGGTGACACATTTATTCTGTGCGGCGGAGCTGCACCTAGACCCTGCTTGGCGTCAGTTGTGAGCTCCTGAGGACCAATTACCCTAGGCGGAGATTCTCAGCTGTTGTAGGAAGTCTGAGGAGTCAAATGGAGTGTGTGAGGCCTAGAAGAGGAGGGAGGGCGGAGAGCTCAGGACGCTGCCTCCTGTCCCGTTGGCCTGGACTTGGCATTGTAGTGAGATGCCACACGGGAGGCGGGGCGGGGCGGGGGTGGGGTNGGTCCAGTAGTCTCAGAGAAGTAAGAACTGGATCAGAGGTGTAGAGGTAGCAGTGTATGAGGAAGCTTGCTCCTTGGACAATGGGAGCAGAGCAAAACCACTGGAGAGGTTGCTGGGTAGATAAGGAGTGTCAAAATACCAGCTGAGTGGACGTCTAGCTGACCAGGAGTGCCCTGGGGGCCGGGGCCAAGTCACAGTCATCCCCAGTGCTTGGCTAGTGCCCAGTTGGCATGGGTGGACCAGCTGGATTTTTAAGCAGGTTCTTCTCTGCGAGCCTCGGGTCCTCTTATTGTGGTTAGGCAAGGCTAAGAGGAGTTCTGGGCACGCCCACTTTTCCTGTGGTCTTGAGGGCCTCCTGGTTACCCCAGCTGGGAGGAATCAGAGGCCCCCAGGTTGGGTTGGGCACCTTTTGCCACTTCTCTTTTTACCTTGCCTCAGCGGTCGGTAGCCCTGGTCACCTCACTAATCCCTCTGCTATGACCCCAGATCTCACAGCAGAGCAGGGTGGAGCTGGAGAGGTGAGTGGAGCCAGGCTGAAATGAGGGTTAGTGCATGCAGCTGACAGTGTAGGAACTCTGGAACACTCCACAGTCTGCCATCTTTAGTTTCTTCCTCTGTTGAATGAGGCTAATAATAACTCCCATACAAGGCATTTGTGCTGATCTAGGGAGATAGCATGGTTACATATTATAAACCGAATTAGGGGCTAGGGGTGTGGCTCAGTGGGTAGAGTGCTTGCCTAGAAATCCCTGGGCTCCATCCCCAACAGTGTATAGAACCAGGTATACTGGCACATGCCACTCTAACATCCCCTCCCTTTCCCTACTGGTTTTAAGGAGGTATCAGTAGGGCAATGGATATCATTTCATCAGAGCCCAGGGCATCCATTCCAGGCACCGGCAGCCTGGCACTGTAGGGTGCTTGGTCAGAGCAACTCTGGCCAGGATGGGGTCTCAAGGGCTGGCTCTAGAGAGCATCCCATCCTCTTCAATCCTGAGGGTCCCTCCTCTTGTGTTTATGCCTACAGCTCCCAGATGATGTCCTGGCCCCATCAGAGCAGAGTGGAGAACAGACAGCTGGCAAGGCTGCCCCAGAGACAGTCCAGATGTTTTCTACGCTTGGGTTGGTGGGTGGGAAAGGCCTAGGGGTAGCAGAAGCTGAAAGGGTGTAATAGCATAGCAATGTAACTTAAGCTGGTTACAGAGAAAAGACAGTTCCCAGCTCTCGCTCTCTCACTCGCTCACTCGCTCTCTCTCTCTCTCTCGCTCTCCCTCTCTCCCTCTCTCCCTCTCTCCCTCTCTCTCTCCTGTGTATAGAATCAGGGGCTTACACATTCAAGACCTTGTGCAAACTAGGTTAGCACGCTAGCACTGAGTTTCCCCCCACCCTCTAACCCACCTCCTATCTTTCTGACTTAGGACAGGTGAGTAGCCGTCTCGGTCTGAAGTTCCACACTTGCACCTGTGCACCCTTGGATTTGCAGCTGACTTTTCTGACCTTGATTGAAAAGGGTTGCTGAAGCGGCTTGATCTCATAGGCCGGGCTGAGGTCAAAGCAAGCAGGGTGAATTGGGAAGGAAGAGCCAATTCCAGGCCTCAGCAAAGAAACAGAGAACTTTAGATACTTGATCCATGGTCTCCCTCAGCAAAAAAGGAGACCATTTCCACAGGGCCCAGGAAGGAGCAGCAGCGGAAGTGTGCTAGCACCTGTCACTCCAAATCACCTCAGCGCCTGGCACTTTCAGGGGAGCCAGGCAACCCTTCAGGCTCAGGTGACCTAAGGAGTGCATGCTGCATTGAAGGAAAAGCAGAAGCTACTTCTGAATTGGGAGGCCCTGGGGACACAGCCCCAAGTACAGCCCAGGGGCTCAGCAGCTCAGACTGGCTTCCTGGTTCTGGTGGCAGCCAGACCATGAAAGATGGGTTGTGTGAGCCTCATTTGCTTCCTTTGATGGAGCAGCTGGCTAATTAGCTGCTGCGTGTGCCTGACAAGTGTCCCCTACATGTTTCAGGGTCAGTCCTCAACAGACCACATGTGTGTTATGCAGCAAGGCTTGGGCATGAGGCTGTGGTCCTACTCACTGTCCCACCCCCTGCTTCTCAGCTTGTCCCTCAGATGACCTAAAGGTACAGTCACTGTGTTGGGCATTCAGGGAACAGAAGACAGCCGTGTCCCAGGAGCCCCAGTTTGGGGTAGATGGAAAGGGTCAGTGATGAGCAGCAGCCCGAAGGTGTGTCCACTGGCAACCCCTAATCCAGGGAGGATTCTGCTGGCCCTATGTGACCTTAGGCAGCCAATCTTCCTCTTTCTGCCCCTGTTTTTCCACCCAAAACAGGGTGTTTGAAGAGGTGGTACCAGAAATTGTCAGCAAAAGTGAAGCAATGTGGAGAAACTATGATCCCTAAAAGCAGAGGATCCCTAAAGGGTTTTACCCCGTTTCTCCACTTTGCGGCTGTGACAGGTCACTGTTGCTGGTGATTGGGCTGTACCAGCTTTACAGGAGCAGGACAAACACGGTGACCCTGTCCAGCAGTGTCTAGCGCTGGAGGGTGAAGGGACATCTAGGACAGGTTGGGTGATTGGAGGGAGTGGCGTCTACCAGCTATACTGTGCTGCTGGAGGCCTCAGGATCGGGGGGCACCGACAGCCTCTGCCTTCGTGGCTGGCTGGGGAAAGGGTAGGTATGGCAAGAGTGCCTGTCTTTATAGCCCTCTGAAACCCTTGTTCTTCTACAACCATAGATTTTTCTATCCCCGGATCTTGAAAGTACTGACTTGACTCATGGGACCTTAGAGCCTTGGTTCTACGAAATCATTACTTGGAATTGGCCTTAGCCGGTCATAGAATCCAAACCTGCAACCAGCCAAGGTAGTCTGCCCCTCCATGGGGTCCTGGGCCACCTTGAGGCCCTCCAGTGGCCTGGCTCATTTCAGACTTCAGGGCTGTTGTGAGTGGCCACATGGGTTTGCCAGGTTCTTCTGGACAGTGTGGGCCAGGCACTGGGTTCTGTTTGGCTAATAGAAGGTTGGATGTGCTCTAAGCATCAGCCTCCTGCCAGGCACCAGGGAGCTTATTAAGTAGCATCTGGGGCTCCCCCTGGGTTCTCCTGGGAGGAGGGACAGCTGACAAGAGTTTCACAGCCTGGTCCCGGAGGATGACATTTTTTTCCTTTTTCTGTGGAGTATGGCTTCTCCCAACTCCTCTCCCCTGGGCTTCCAGTCTCCTGGTGTCCCCGGGGGAATGTCTTCTGGGACCATTCAAATACACAAACAAACCAGCCTTTGGGTGGAACAAACCAATCAATAAGATGGCTTTTTGTCTGAAAGCGGAGAGCTGAGGCTGAAAGCATCTGAGTAGTGGCTGCTACTGAGTGCCTACTGTGTGCCAGCCCTGGCCTCAGCATTGGGTGCCCTGGCTTCCTCTAACCTACCCAGTGGCCATAGTGAGGATCCTTGGTGTGGGTCCTGATGTGGCCTAGCAGAGTCATGGCTGGGAACCAGTGTCTTACCCACCCTGTGCTGCTGGAGGAGGACGGAGTTGCTGAGAGTCGGGGAAGGGGCCAGAGGCAGTATCTTCTAGACAGCTCCAGGGAGGGAAGAGCTTATCCTTATGATTATAGGAAATCACGCTTTGCTATATGTTTGAGTCTTTCCTACTTTTGGCATCCTGTGTGGAACTGGAGAAACGGCTGGGCTGGAGTTGGGTATTGTGGCCCTGCCATGCACATAGCAAGCAGGTCCATGCACGGAGGCCAGTTGAGTCTGAATTAAGTGAAACCCTTTTGGTTCTCAGAGTCCCTTCTACAAACCAGGCAGAGGCTGCTTGTGGCAGGGCCATGAGATCAAAGCACCAGCTCCTTGCTTTCCCCTCCAGCCTGGTCTACCTAATGAGTTCTGACTAGCCAGGGCTATTACCATTAGACCCTGTCTACAAACAAACAAACTTAATGCCTGGTTGAGCCCTCCCAGAGCGTGATGGTTCATACTCAGCCTAAGCACCTACAGAGTGATTCAGAGTTCCTGCAGGAGCACGCTCGAGAGAGAGGCAACAGCCGTGTTCCCTTAGAAGACATGGCCTCGGGAAGTTCCGAGTGTCCCCTCAGCCAACTTCCAGGCTCTCCCACCGTTGAACATAGATACACAGAATCTCAGTTCTGCACGGGAAGACAAGAGTGACACCAAAGGGGATTGTTGGGGGATGGGCAGTGCTGCTGCAGATGTCTCTGGTAATCCAATCTGCCCCTGTCTGTGAGGGCTACATGAGTCAAAACAGGAAATACCTAGAACAATGCCTAGGCATCACATATAAGCTGGAGGAGCTATATATAGCCGAGCGTGATTGTGACCATATGCAATTTACTCATGATGCGCTGGCTGCAGGACCTGGCTACCACTACTGAAGCCAGCCCTAGGGACAGAGGCGCTGCCTGTGTGGCTGTTGAGGGATCTATAGGAGTTTATCAAGTAGAGACTATAGACACGGGTTCTGCACAAGGGGAATCCATAGCTAAATGGAGTCCCTGGAGAAGGACACAGCTCCAGGTGGCAGGGCTCCCTGTGGCGCAGAGGGCGGAACTAGAAAGGTGAATTGAAGCCTGGCTGAGAAAAGCATTGCATATAACATTTATCCTTGATCTGTAGGTGCAGAGTAAGGTGTGAGGGCCTGCAGTGCCACGGTGGGGAGGCTACTTGGGTACTCAGGAGGATTTGGGAGGTGCTGGGGTTGCAGGGGGCAGGCGGACACTGCTCAAGCCATGTTTGTTCCTGTCATCTACATCAGCTTTGAGTGTGACTTGTGTACCTGGGTTCTCTCCTCCTTCCAGTAGATCAGACCCCGTGGCTTACCCTGTTCAGTTTGGTTCCACGGTAGGGGATGAGTCCTGCTTTGGCAGAAGGCCTGGTGGGGCCAAAGTCACCTGGTAGCCTGCTCTGTCCTCCGCATCCCTTACCTTCTTCACCCTTTGGGGTTCAGGTAAATCAGATGGCCCACTAGGACTGGCCGGATCCACTGCTCCCCTGAACTGGTGGCTTCAGGGCAACCATGATCCAGGTTCCATTCCGTCCCCGGGATGTTCATGTCCCGTACGCTTGTCTCTGTGCTCCAGAAGCCTCTATGTGCTGGTGCCAGTGTGTCTCCTGGGTGTGTGCATTCACATGCATGCATGCCTTGTGCATTTTTGCCTGTATGTATATGTTTGTGTGTGGCAGTACATGCGTATTAAGGGGCACACTCCTTGTTCTCTGAGCACTTGCGAAAGCTCTAGAAAGCAGCAATAAAGTGAGGTGACTCAGAAAGAGCCCCTGGAGGAGCAGAGGGCGGCTTACGCCCTTGCCCTGGGGGACTGTGGGTCAGTGCAGACACAACTGACAGCCTTCAGAGCTGGCCTGAGTCTTGGACATGGTGCTTCATTTGGGTGATGCTGCAAACAGCTGAAGGCATCCTGAAGCCTGTGGGGCAACCAGAGCTTCCTGCAGGAGGAACTGAGCCATGACTCTAAAGAACACAGCTGGGAAGGGGTGGGAACAAAGGTGCAGAGCCTCCTGCATTACAGGCTGAGGGATCCAAGGCAGAGGGAGTGGGAGGATGATTCTCATCTCACTGGGAATCAGGAGATGGAGGCTTCTGAAATGAAGGATGAGGGGGACAGGCCTAAGAGAGAGTAATGAGTTCCTACTTGGCCACTGTGGTGCACGGTCAGGGAGGGGTGGTGGTGCAAGACAGATGACCTGGGCAGGCTACTCAGATTCTAAGATAAGTCCTGGTATGTCAAGGTCCAAGTGGTTGAGCTCAAGATCTAGGAGCAGAGACAGTGGGCATGGACTGAGCAGCCATGCTGCACAGGGGAGAGAAGTAAGGGCTGGGAGCAAACAGTTCCGGGAAGCCTTTCCAGGAGGGTCAGGCCAGTGTTAGCCAAGGACGAAGAGGTGTCCTGCCAGGAAGCTGCTGGTGAACTTGATGGGACAGAGGGAGGAAGTGGTAACAGGAGCGTGGACGACTCTTCCAGAAGTTTCTGGAAGGAGAAAGACGAGCAGGCTGGTTTTGGATGTGATTGCCTGTGACACTCAGGCCTATGTATTCCCAGATAGAAGGAGCCTGTCTGCAGGGGGTCCAGGCACCCTAAGGACTTGTTGTGTCTTCAGAAACAGTTGGAGGGTGCCTGAGGAGGCGCTCTTTCCATACGGGCAACTGTGGGACATAGACGCCTACGAGGGATTGTAGGGACAGCCTGTTCAAAGTGCTGCTCACCTCCCGGCCCCCATCTGCCTTTGGGTCTGTAGAACAGCACCCAGCAGGCTGGGAGAGGATCAGGAGTCTCCTGGAGCAGGCACAGGTCAGGAGTGGAGCCTGGGAATGTGTGAGGGTGGCCTGCTTAGTGCTTGAGGGATTGCCTCATTGATGTTTCAGACAAGAAGGTCCTGGAGGGTCAGAATGATGATTTGCCTGTTTGCAAAGAGACCACACCCAGACCCAGCCCTGATCCCAGGTCTCAATTACTGGGAAGTTCTTCCTTTGAGTCTAGCCTGTGTCTTTCCTGCTGTGGGTTCCCTCCTGGTGAACTTGTTCAACCCTGACCAAGCCTATCATCCGACCGAGCGAGCCAGCAAGCGCTTTGAGCGGTGGCCAGTGTTTTTACAACTTGTTTTCATGGAGTTGGTTTGAAGTCTCCCTGCATTCCCAGAATGTCAGACCCACCCTGGTTGACAAGGATTGACCAAAAAAACAGGGTCAGAGCCAGCTAGGAGTCTGAGGACTGAGTCATTTTCCCGGGACCGTCCACAGAGCCTTCCCTTTTCCTTCTAGTGATGAGAGGAAGGAAAGTGAGCCCAGAGGACCAGGAGGTGACAGCCGCGGCTTGTGGGGACATCCAGATGATGGAAGGAGTGAGTAGAAAGGAGCAGAGGGGCCAAGGCCAGGGCTTTCATTTGGGAAGACCTCAGATCGAGTTCATGTTCTGTTGCCTCGCTGATGGGGGTCTCTGTGCTTTCAGTTCCCCCATACCAGCAATGGCACGGACCCCTGGGTGTCTGAGGTCACACGGCCCAGACGCGGGAGCCATGTGAGAATGGTTTTCAGGAATTCTAGCGAGACATAAACTGCTAAGGAAGAGAGGTGAGACACGACCTCAGCCAACCCGGTGCAGGGGCTCCGGCTCAGTCCAGCAGGTGGTTGGGAGACAGTGACAGCTGTGCCCTAGTGGTCACACTCCAGGAGCAAAGATATAGTTGGTAGAGGACTGTCTGTCTTGGAGGATGGTGGTACCCTGGGGTCCAGGAATTCTAGCAGTCCCAGGGAATTTGGGACCCCAAAGTCAGGTGCTTGCCACTGGACACACAGTGGTCCAGTGTGTCCTCCAAAAGAAAAGGGTTCCTGGAAAGTGGCAGAGCCTGGCAGTGGCTTTAGATTTGACAGGATTAGGAGATAAAGCCTAAGGAGTGCTGACTGCCCAGAACCCAGCCCCGGTGAGTGACAGTTTGTAGGCAGGGTACAGGAAGAGATCCCAGGGATCATGCAGTCAGCAGAGACATCGCCACATCCGGCATTCCTCCAGCCCGGGTCTCCTTGAACTCAGCTTCTAGGTGCCCCTGTGCCCCCAGAGGACTGGCAACAGCGTGTCTGCTGCTTGCCAGGCTGTGGCACTTCCTTCCAACCCAGAGGGCATCAGTGAACAGAAGGACACTGGCCTAGGTCAGGGCCATGGAGGGAGGACCTTGGCTGGTCCATCTTCCATTGCACTTGGCTTTTCCTCCCTGGGGAATTCACTGCTCAGTTCTTCCACGCTGTTCTGACTGAGCTGAGTCTGACTAGCTCTGGTTGGTCTCAATGGTGTTCACCCTAACTTTCCTATTCTCTGACATTACAGGTGATTTCACCCACAGTTTTGCCTCCTGACTCAGGACTCTGGGAGTCTAGTCCTGAAGACTTGGGCTTGGGTTCTGGTCCAGCCAGATTCTATCACCTGCTGTGTGACCTTGGCCAAGTTCTCTTTCTTCTCTGAACTTCAGTGCCTCAGGTTCCTAACCAGACTTGGACGGATGTTCCTCTAAAGTCCGCTGATTTTAGTATGGTGCCCAGTAAATCATTGTTGGTCACGGTGATGCTCAGAGACATGAGGTGACTGGCCTGTGGTCACATAGTGGAAGGGTAGAGGTGGGAGGGCCAAGGCCTTCTAGCTCTATGGCCAGTTCATTGCACCGTCTCAGCTCTGCTCTGGCCCAGTCACAAGCCCCCTTTTCCTTGGGAAATAAGGACAGACGGAACCATGTGCCCCCTCCTGCTCTCACCCTCTGCAACACACACACACACACACAAACACGCACACACACAAACACACACATTTATACACTCTGTCTGTGTCCATTTGTCTCACAGGTGTTGCAAAGAGACTTTATGATCATCTGGCACTGGTCCTGCTATCTGCCACATGCCACTGAACTTTACATTCATTTTGAGGCAAAGCTGAGCCCTGCCCTGAATCTTGGAAAACCCTCATGCCCCAAGGGGATCAAGGTTAGACCTAGAGTGGTGGTCTAGACTCCTAGAAACAATGTGAGGAGCTGAGCTGGGGCGGTGCAGCCAGAAGAAGTCTACTGATTCCCTCACGGATTCGGCCCTGTGCTATGGACTGGGGGACAACTTTGACCCCCCGCAAGAAGACCTCTCCCTTCCTGCCCTCAGCCACCACCTTTACCACACAAAATTCGTCTCCATTATTATCACGGCTCCTCCGGTCCCGTGCTCTCAGTCCACAGGGCATCCAAGAAAGCTCTGGAAATGGGTGGTGGGCCTCTCAGGCTTGGGAGTCAGAGTATAAATCCAAGTGACCTCGCCTGTTCCAGGATCTCCTGCTGCCAGTAGGATCCCTTTTGCAGCAGAGTGAAACGGTGTGTGCAGGTGTGTGCAGGCATTAGTCAGCTTAGCCTTTCCACCATGGCAAGCATGTCTTCCTTGTAGGAATGGAACTAACTACACATGTAAAGAGGCAGTTTCTTGACTTAATATTGAATGTCTGTATTCATTTATTTTCCGTGTGTGTGTGTGTGTGTGTGTGTGTGTGTGCGTGTGTAGGTTGGAGGACAACCTTGGGGCTCAGCCCTCACCTTCCATCTTGCTTGAGACAAAGTCTCTTTGTCGTTCACCAGCCTAGAGCCTTGGGAATTTTCGTCTCCACCCACCACCTCACCACAGGAGTCGCCTGCTGTGCCTGGCTTTATGTAGGTTCTGGGGATTCAAACTCAGGTCCTCACGATTGCCCGACTTCCTGAGCCATCTCTCCGTCAGTGAGTGTTTACACATTGCTAACTCCTCTGTGTGTTGGGCGTTTTGTTGAGGGCCTAGTGAGATTAGCATTTCATTTTCATTTGTTTCATAAAACATATTAGTCTTCACTTCAGCAAGATCTTCATAATATTTGTGTTCTGTTGGCAGCAGTGCTTTAAAGGATTAAAAACAAGATGCAATTATCTCGCGAAGGGCGGGCGGGGTTTGAGCCCTGGGGGTGTGGCTCAGTGGCAGAGTGCTGGCCCAGCATAGGAAGGCTTTGTCTCCGCCCCCAGGGCCACATTCCCGTGCACACTGTGTAAAGTTTGAATTTATTTCTGTCAAAAACGTAAACTAGAGTAAATGCAAATACAAGAAATTTATTCTATCTTTGCAGACGTTGTCTTTATAAATTTATTAAAATTAAACAATATATATTCTAATTAGCATTGGTTTTTAAATTAAGATACTTTACCTGGCCAGGTCATGCAGGCTCAACGCCATGAGAGACTGAAGCACCAAGATCACATGATCGGTGAATGCCTGGGCGATCTAGCAAGCCCCTGCCTCAAAATATAAAGAAAAAAATGATAAGGGACGGGAGTATGTCTCAGTGGGAGATTGCTTGCCTAGCAAGCACAAGACTCTAGGTTTAATGTCTAGCACCCCAGAAACTAATAAATAGACCAAGCATAGTGGTGCATATCTGGGACCCACATGTGGGAGACAGGAATTGACGCCCACAAGTTGTCCTCTGAATGCTGCATTTACACTGTCACATGCACAAAAGAAAATAAATATGCAAAATAAATAAATATAGTTTTTAAAAGAGCGAGGATCTCATTTCCTGTTGCATGAGCACAACAGGAATTGTTAAATATCTTAAGAGGTTCCTTGGGTACCGTTTGCGTTTCCTTGTGAACCCCACTAATAAAATGCAAAAGGAAGAACACACATACACACACACAAACACCCCAGCAACATGTCAGGCAGGCATCTGGACAGGCACACCTTTTTTTCTTCAGGAACAGGAGACAGGTTTGCCCTGGGCCAGAGCGGTGTTGGTTAGGGCAGTAGAAGTTTGAGTGAAATCTTAGCAGGTATTGGTGTTCCAGCAACTTCCTTTAGGCCATCAGTGTCTCCCCCTGCTTTGATCCTGCAGGAGGTTTCAGGCTGAACAGCCACTTCCTGTTTGAGGCCCATAACTTCCTTCAAGTGACTCACTGACTCTCGCTGTCCCTTGCTGTGAAGGCTGGTGGGACTGATGGTGCCAGGCCTGGACAGGTCACCCTTAGCCTGGACCCCCACTAGGGGACCAGAGACTAAGCTAACGACTCAGCCAGAGACAGGAAATGAAGTCTCTTGGTTCTTCAGGTGTGAGACTATTTGTTGTATCTTGGCTTGCCTGGTGGGCACAGGACCCAGTGGGAAGAGGAGAGATGGCAGACGCCTGGAGCAAGCTGGCCATCCAGGCTGGCCTATCAGCAAGTTCTAAGAGACTATGCCTTAGTGGATGAGGTCGGGGACAACGGAAGAAGACTTGCAGTGTCAACCTTAGGTCTCCATGTGCACATACACCTGTACACATGTGTGCCCACATACATGAACACCCACAAACACATATATGCTACAGGTACCCATCGACATGAGAAAAAATTTTAAAACTACACAATGAAAAAAGAATATTAAAAGAAAATGAAAAGGATATCTGGGTGATTCTTCGCCATAATCCTAACCCCTCGAGAGACTGAGGCAGAAAGATTGCTTTAAGTGTGAGAACAGTCTGGGCTTCAGAGTTTAAAATTAAATCTTGACTCAGTAGAGTAAAAGGGAGGTTGCGGGGAGGTTTGGTGTTTAATTTAAACTCTGCCATTTTGCTGGACATGCCCGTTTCCTAGGGCCCTCTGCTTTTTTTTTTTTAGAGATTTTTATTTTTAACGTGTGTGTGTGTGTGAGAGAGAGAGAGAGAGAAGGTAGAAGACAACTTGTGGGAGTCAGTTCTCTCCTTTTACTTGGCAATAGGTGCCTTTACCCACCAAGCCGTCTTTCCAGACCCCTAGAGGCTCAGTGTCCAATCTTAGTAAGACTCACGTGGGTACTTTACATGTGTTAGCTGATTACTTCCGTGCGTGCGCGCACACACACACAGGCTAGTGAGCATCATCATTACTGCTTTATTCAGAAGCAGATTAAGTAAGAGAGTCAAAGTCACAGTACACAAGCCGAGATTCCATGCTGGGCATCTTACCCCAGCGTTGTATTCTTCTTGAGGTCCTTGTGACTCGGGGCCGTGATCCTTGGCTCGTTGGCGTGGGAATGCAGAACCCCAGACCCAAACCAGAGACACTGAAGCCAACTGCAGCTCACAAGATGGATTCCAGGATGGTTCCTGGTACTCTCAAGTCTGAGTTGTCCTGTTCTGTTTATAACTCTCTATCTCAAGCCTGAGGATCCATGTTTGTCGTCTTCTTCTTCTTCTTCTTCTTCTTCTTCTTCTTCTTCTTCTTCT
>LOJH01002665.1:41943-54359 GCA_001685095.1 Ellobius talpinus
TTCTTCTTCTTCTTCCTCTTCCTCCTCCTCCTCCTCCTCCTCCTCCTCCTTCTTTTTGTGAACTTGGACCCAGGGTCTTGTTGCTATATCCTCAGCCTTCTTTTAACTTTTAAAATATTTGAGACATCTCACTAAGTTGTCCAATCTGGCCTTGAGTCACTCTGTGAGCCCACAAGGCCTTGACCTTTTTTTACCCTCTGCCTTGGTCTCCTGACTCCTTTACAGGCCTGCACTAGCCTGTGTCAATAAGTGCGCTTTGTAAACTATAAAGTCTATCACATCCCAAGGATTGTGAGGAAGCTCGAAAGAGCTATGGAGGCAGGGCTGGGGCAAGTGTGTGGGGATGGGGCGGAGGGTAGTGGAGGGAGGGTGGATGCTCCTGTGTCTGTTGAAGCTGCTTCTGGGCCCAACTCAGTCTGCCCACTCTGAAGCTGGTCGACTATGTGTGCTTCATGCTGGCTCCAAGATCTGACTGGGCTGGGGAGAGCTGTCAAATTGACAGAGGCTCAAGCCTGAGCTATTGCTGCCCTGTGTGATACAGCAGGCCTTGACCCTACCAGGCTTGGTGTCCCTGAATAGGCAAGGTGACGATGTCCTCTGAAGTTTGAAGTGCTGATTCAAGGCCCCTTCCTCTACCCTTCTCTTCTACAGCCTAGTCTCCTATGTCTCTTCATAGCGCCTGGGGTGGGGGTGGGGGACGACTGTCCTCCTGGCTGTGGGAGCTGGTGGGGAAGGCAATGCATGAGTCAGAATACAGGCACATAATTGTGGTGCCCAGATCCACCTCCTGCCCACTGGCCCTCCCTTTCTTCCCCTGGCTTCCTTGGAAGAACAGCTGGTCTCACAGCTCCTGGAGGAAGCAGGTTCCCTGGCAGCAGAAAGGTCTCTGCCCCAGGATGTCCATACCTGGGGCCTGTTCTCATGGGCCCTGGCTAGGGGCATGGGTGTTCATGGAGCAGATTCTCTGGTTTTGTCCTGCAGGAATGGCAGTGGATTGTGTGTCCCAGGATCTGTCACTAGCTTCTTAGCTTCTTCCTTAGGGACTGGGGGCTTCCTGGGGGCTACCCATCAGTGGGCCCACTCCTGGGCCAGGGTGAGCAGCTTCAGGGTGGGAAGCACCTGACTCATTGAAGCCAGGTGTAGACGGAAGATGCTGAGCAAGAGATGAAGGCTCTCAGCGAGTTTGTCCCCTTGTCTCCTCAGGTCTCTGATTGAAGTGATATCACCATCTTTGTGAATAGGACACCCCTGGAGCACAGCCAACAGCCACTGGACCTTCTTCCAGGTAAAGAAAGAGGAAAGGAAGGAAGTGGGGAGGGGGGAGGAAGTAGAAACAGGCTGTAGAGAACAGCCCCCTGGTATCTGAAACAATGCCTGCTTCTCCCTCGGGAAAGAACTCCACAGTCTGTGAAGAAAGTCAGAAAGGACAGGGACAGTTGTCCCATATATGGGGAAGGAAAGCGCAGCACCGAGAAGAGGGGCCTCTGTCTGCACGCCAGGTCTCATCTGATGTAGTAGCCCACCTAATCCTTGTAACAGCCCATGAGGATGATGGTTTATAAGTCAGTTATAAATGTTATATATCAGGAAACTGAAGCATAGTGACAGTAAGTCCCTGGCCCAGTTAACTAAATAGGAAACCTGGGTTTTGAACCCAAGCAATATAGGCTTTGTCTCCAACTCCTGTGTATTTTTCTTAGCTCATAGTAGTTATGACTCCACTTTGGGGCTTTTAATGGGATGACAGCTTCAGGGAGGATTCAACTGAACAAAGAGCCTAGAGAAGGCTGTGTTTTTTGGTCAAAGGAATGAATGGCACACGGCGGGACTGAAGGCCTGTGCCACAGAACTGCCCCCAGCCCTGAGAGGGGTCTCAGCTCCCAGGCCTTTCTTCCTCAACCATCAATCAAGGCTCTAATCACCAGAAAGAACGCTGGACCTTTGAAGGAGGTGAAGACAGGTTTAGGCCTCATGTTCTGAGACATGCCTAGGCAGAGAGACTGCTTCTCTTTGCAGAATGCTCCAAGGACTAGACAGACGGTAATGACGGGGGAGAGGATGGGGGTGGAGGTGGGGTCCTGAGCCCAGCCTCAGGTCACCTTCACCAGACCTGGGACAGAAGCGTGCAAACCTGTATCAGAGCCTCAGGAAAAAAAATTGTAGAAGTGTGCCTAATTGAGGCTTTTTTTAAAAGCAACTTAATTTTTTCCTATAAATTGGGAAACAACTAATTATTATTCAAAGGCAGAATTCAGCTTGGACTCTGGAGTTCTGTAGCTGTATGGTTTGTTTATTTAGAGACAGGACCTTGTGGTGTAGCCCTGGCTGGCCTTGAACTTCATCCTCCTGCCTCAGCTTCTGAGTGCAGAAATTATGGATGTGTGTCACCGTATTTGGTTTTAAAAGCCCTGTTTGGTTCTTTCTCCCCTTGCTTTGCACATTTAACCAGTTTTTCTCACTGGCAAATCTATGGGCATCCCCTTGGTGCCTAACCCAGTGTGTGATACCCAGGTTTCCTGATACAGCCACTCCTTGGCAGGGAGGGGTCTGGGTCTATGGTGTCTTGTGTCCCTATCACTGGGTACAAAGTGGCAAACACTTGGGGCTTCAGACAAAGCTGGGACAGGATTCTGGATAGACGTAGATGATACCCAGGTACTAAGTTCAGTGATGTCTCTCAAGGGCTTGGCTAGTCCGTGTGAGCCCAAAGAGCACAGTCAGTGGCTTGGGGACAGGATGACTCAGCCCAGGGCTTGCACAGGTCCCTGTGTTAATATGAATGGGAGTTGTGGGGGGAGGGGCAGGGTACAGGTGTTGAAGCTGTCAGCCTTTGGAGCCTGGTTCAGGAGGAAGAGGGGATGGAGGCTGGAGAGGAAACAGGAAAGGTGTCCTTAGATGGGAGGGCTTGCTTCCCCATCCTGGGTCTGATTGGAGAAGCTGTTTGGATACGAACTCTGCTGGTTTACGTAAGTAAATAAACCATTGCTCCCCTTTCCTTTAAGGGACAAAAACTGGGCAGAGATGGTTTGCAAGGCGTCAAGTCTCTGCCAGACCCAGCTTCCTTCTTCCCCACGCAACCTCATGTGAGTGGATGGACCCCTTTCTCCGGGTCCTAGAGGGCATGAGAGAAAGCCTGCTGAGCCCTTTGACTGAATAACTGGGCTGTTAGGCAAAGCCCTGGACATCCACCTGAGAGTAGATGAGAAGGTGGTGAATCCTCCCCATGCTAGTCCCCCCACTCCCCGCTGGCCCTCTAGACTCAGTCAAAAGTCTTTGGGATCCTCACAGGTTCTAATTGTTCCAGGGAGAACCTGGCAGTGCTCATGAGTGAGAAGAGCCATGACAGGGGCAGGAACTCCTCCCAGGACAGCCTTCCTGCAATCCTGATGGCTTGGAGGGGCTGCCCAAGCTTCCAGAGAGGTAGGAGTGTCATTGGAACCTGTCTAAGGAGCTGAGCAGAGCAACTAGTTGCTGCACAGGGCCGTCTGCATGGAGGAGAGGCCAGAGAGAGTGTCCTGAGGATCTGTCTTTTATGACTTCCTAGTCCTGAAATCTTAGCAGCTTGCTCTAGAATTTTATAGTTATGGTCATCTTGAGGGAAATGATTTTTATTAAAGACATGTATTTTTTTTCATTCATTTATTTTAAGATGGGGGTCTTGCTTTGTAGTAGGGGCTAGCTTTGAACTCATGTTCCTCCTGTCCCAGCCTACTGAATGCTAGGGATATGCTCAGCTGGGTGAGCCGATGTTGAAATTGGCTTGGGGCATATGGGGCCTGAAGTCTATGGTTTTGTGAACCAAAGCTCTACTCTCTGGTAGGACTCGCCAGTCTTTTGTTGACACAGGATCTCCCTTGGTAGCCCTGGCAGGCCTGGAACTTGCTATGTAGACCAGGTTAACTACGAAATCACAGAGATCTACCTGTCTCTTTGCCTCCCAAGTACTGGGATTAAAGGCATGTGCCACTGTGCCTGGTGAGGCTGGCCATTTGAGGTGACTCTTCAGTCCTGGGCTTGTAGCTTTGACTTAGGACTGTGGTTTTCAACCTTCCTAATGCTGCAACCCAACTGTAGTTCTTCATGTTGTGGTGACCCCCAACCATAAACTTATTTTTGTTGCTATTTAATAACTGTGATTTTGCTACTGTTATGATTATAGTGTAAATATTTTCGGAAATAGAGGTTTGGCAAAAGGGTCTCGACCCACTGGTTGAGAACCACTGACCTGGATGGAGGGGGTCCCTATGGTTTTTGGGTCCCAAGAGAACCCAAGGCTTCTAGGCAGGTACTTGAACCTATCAAAACCATGAATGTACCCCAAACATGCAGTTTTATTGCCCAAGCCCCTGTCCGAGGGAGAAGGCACTGCAGTCACATGGGCCTCCACCCACTGCCAAGGCAAGGCTAGGAATCTGTCATTCTCAGTGTCTGAGGCCCTGGGCAGCTTCCTACTCCTCTCATTGATGATGGTCTGTGAAATGAGGATCTTGGTAATTACCTGGGAAGTCGGTGTGACACCCTACCAGGATGACGTGTTCACAAGCTCTTTGTAAACTGTGAAGCACTGTGCCTACATTTGTGATGGAGGTTGCTTTTGCTGCATCGAGGTCATCTCCTTGAGGGAAAGGAAGGGCTGGCTGTACTGCTTCCAGATGAATCTCCCACTCAGTCACACCTGACCCCAGTAGAAGCTTCTAAAATATCAGTGACAGAGCTCAAAGCCTGAGGGTAGGACAGGCTGAGGTAGGAGAAAGCTGACCTTATCCAGGACAGGGATAGGAGAGAATGCCCCAGGAGCTGGGAAAACTGAATCACCTGGGGGAGCACACTCTGAAAAGACCAGGCCTTCCTGGGCCTGGGGGCGGCACAACTGCAGGAAGACCTGAGCTTCCTTGGGCTCCAGTTCTTTCCCAGAAGAGCCAGCAGTCTCCTGCGACAGAAGAGTTGGGTAAACAAGAGGGCCTGGCATTACCATGCAGAAGATTCATAATGGCCCCAATTATGGCATGATTAATTCTTCGAGTGCTCTGGCTCACTGAGTGACTCTTTCCCCAAACAGAGAGCAGGTGTGGTGTGGTGGGGCCTACTTGGGAGGCCTCCTTGTGCTTCCTTCTGCCAGCCCGTCTCTTCTCCATCTCTTCTACCTCCACTGCCCAGGGACTTAGATTTCCTGCCTGCCCTAGGTCTAGCCTCTTCACTCTTGATTCACCAAACCTAGGGCTTTCTCTGTCCAAAGAGGTGACGCACATCACCCAAGAACGCAAGTAAGATGGTGACAGCCTTCTGCTGTCTATGCAGGTCATCTGAGGAAGCCTTGGGAACCTAGGGCCTCTGAGAGGCTCCACCGACCCGATCAAGAACAGGGCAGGTAGGGATTGGCTAGCCTCGCACTTCTCTGGTTGGGCTTTCCACAAGTCCGTGGGAGTGAGAACTTCCAGGGTCAGGTGATTCTTCATGGTCAAGCGTTGCCCAAGGAGCAGAGAGCCTCCTCTGCCATCCTCAGAAGGACTGTGGGATATCCTGCCCACCCTAGGCAGCCACCTCTCTGCTTTCCCTTGGGGATGAAGAAAGAGCTGGTGGCGGAAGAATGTTAGGAGTTGAGTGCTGAGGAAGTCCCTAGAGAGTGTCTGAGAAAGGACAGAGACATGGTCGCCCAGAAAACGGAGGTGGCCTGTTGTGGCCGAGCTTAACCTCGGACCACCACTGCTGGACTTGGCTGGGGTTGAGCCCCAGTGGGTGCAGCCAAGGAGAAGATATTTCCCAGTGTGTCCTTCCTTCCATGGGGCCTGGCAGACCAAGGAGAAGGCAAGGCCCCACACCCAGTCCTGGTACCCTCAGGGGTTTCCGCTTTCAGTTCCTGGCCTGGGTGTCCCTGAGGCCAACTCAAACCCAGTGCTCTGCCCTGGGAAGCATATGCTGCTGGCTCTTGCAGTGATGGGGAAATAGACAGAACCAGACTGAGGACTGGCCCACCCTGGGGGCTGCTGCAGAGGTAGCCTGGACATTATTTAGCACCCTGGTTTTAGATAGACTCCCCTGAGGAGATTATCTGTGTGTGTGTCTGTGTGTGTGTGCATGTTTAATAGACTTTTAAATATCCACTTTAGCCTTTAGAGAAGTTGACTGAAGCTCTCGGCAGGGTTTAAGCTGAGCAAATGCGCTGTAGGAACGGCAGGATAACACAGGTACAGCGTCATTGCTGCTAGTCTCAGCAACTGTGGTCTGTTATACTGTCTCTTGCCTGATGCATGGGATGGTTTGGCTCCGTGGGGGTGAGGATTAGTAGGTGTGAGGGATCATCCTGGGCATAGGAGGTCTTGTAGGTCTTATGGTGGGCACCACAGAGATTGTTCCTGCTAGGTGGTGTTATGGACACCGTGAGTGTAAGAACTTTCTGGGTGCCGTGTTTAGTGCTGCTCAAGAGGGTATTTTACATTCTGTGGTACTGTGGTACCTTTGGGACAATTGATAGATGAGTGTCAATGCCTTGTTATCGACTAAAGTGGGAGCTTGCATGGCCGGAGCTCTGGTGTGTGACAACTGGTACATTACTGGGCCATACGGAATAGTGAGGCTGCCCTCACTTCTGCGTTCCACCTGGTTCTCCCTCCCCCTGAGCCCCAGGCAAGCACTGATCTTTTTTGTTGTCTCTATTTTTGCCTGTTCTAGAATCTCTAAAAGAGGTCTGCTGTCATCTACCACTATGCTTCCAAGTTTTTCCCCTTGTCTTTCTGTGGCTTGCTAGTTTTTTCTTGGACACAAAGTATCCCCGTGCGATTCTCCAGTGCTGGGATTACAGGCTTCTGTCACCATGCCCAGGCTGCTGATTTCTTTTTCTTGTTAAATACTATTCCATGTATGATGTGCAATAGTTTACCCACGTCTCTCAGGTACAATTTGTAGACATGGTCTCCACTTGGTCGGGTTGTTATCTGGAGGGTCCTTGGTCAGCACTGGAGAGCTGGGGCCACAGTGTCACCCTTGTCCTAGTAAAGGGTTTGGGTTGCTAACCATAGAATGATTCCAGTGAATTTGAGCATAAGAACTCCTTGAAGGGGACAGGACAATTCTCAGAACTGGAGTGCCTCAGAGACCCCAGCCTGGCAGGAATGGAGGGGCCCAGGCACATCAAGGGCCCTGTTCCTTCTGTTACAGTGACCCTTTCAGAGCTGGACAAATAAAAAGCAAACAGTTTTATTATATAAGATACAATGTGTCTATTTCATTGTTATTGGATTGTTTGTTCTATTGTTTGGGACAGGGTCTCACCGTGAATCTCTGACCGGCCTAGAATTTGATATGTAGACCAGGCTACCCTGGAACTCAACAGAGATTTACCTGCCTTGGGCTCCCAAGTGTTGGGGTTAAAAATATGCACTAAGAATGCCCAGCCTCGTTTTATTATTGGAAATCTGTAGACCAGGGTGGCCTTCCTGCCTCAGTCTCCCGAGCGATGTAGTTACAGGCACGTGTCACTAGGTGCACCTGGCACAACTTGCTTGCTTTTTTTAAAATTTCCTCTTTTTTTTGAGACAGGGTTTTGCTATGTAGCCCCTGACTGCCCTGAAAACTCACTCTGTAGACCAGGCTCTGTAGACTCGTAGAGATCCTCCTGCCTCTGCCTCTGGAGAACTGGGATTAAAGGTGTATGCACTACACCTGGCTACGAACTTACCTATTTAAAGAGCACAACACAGTGATTTTTAGTAGAATCACAGTTACAGAAGCATTACCACTAACTCTAGAACGTTTTGTCACTTCCAGAAGCAGCCCCAGACCCACTGTCAGGTGCCCCATCCGTCTCTCACGCTCCTAGCCCTGAAATTATTTTTTCATCATTTTCTGTTTGCCCCGGGCAGACCTTATAAATAGAATCACGTAGTAAGACGTCTATTTTAACTGGCTCCCTGTAAACAGTAGCATTTTCAAGATTTGTTTGTCAATCAAGCACCCATTGTGTGTGTGTCCTTTGTGTGTGTGTCCTTTCTTAGGTAGGGACCCCCTGTTTCTGAGACAGGGTCTCTCATTTGGCCAGCAACTCAGCAGTTAGGCTAGGCTAGCTACCATGGAGTCACAGGTTCTGCCTGTCTCTGCCTCCCCAGAGTGCTGGGATTGTAAGTACACACAATCCCTGTCTGGGTTTATTTATTTGTGTGTGTGTGTGTGTGTGTGTCTGTGTGTGTGTGTCTGTGTGTGTGTGTATGCACATGCATGTATCTCAGCGCTCCTGTGGAGGTCAGAGGAAAACTTGTGGGAATCAATTCTCTTCTTCTACTACGTGAGTTCATTCTGGGGGGTCAAACTTGGGTCATCAGGCTGAGTGGCAAGCCTTTGCCCACTGAGCCATCTCACTGACTCTATGCCCAGCTTTCTTGTGTAGGTCCTGGGGATCAAACTCAGGTCTTCTTACTCACATGGCAGACACGTTACTCACCGAGCCATCACCCCATTGCTTTGTCCTGCAGACATGAGCACTTTCTGATGCATTTTCATCTAGCCCCAATCCCGTGACATGTAAAGTAAGGCTCGGAGACAATGAATTGCAAAGTCACATCTCGAGTCTCCTGAGGGAGACCACATTAACACTCAGGCCCCTCATGTCTCACAGAAGAGACTGGGCATCATGGCCTGAGGCCTGGTGTCTTACCAGCTGGCAGTCATAGATGGCCAGAGGGGTGGGGACACATGTCAGGCACAACCAGGAGGTTAGAGGACTTTGGAGGTTGGTGTGCAAACCCACCCTCCTGCCACAGCCCCCAAAGTGGACACTTTCTCCATGTGAGGCCAGGAGGCTGTAGAGTTCAGAGCCAAATATCCAGGCAGAGAGACCTCTCATGTCCCAGAGCTGGCAGAAGCTCTTGGCAGGGGTTTTCTCTGGCAGTTGGTTGATATGAGCAGTCTTAGGAGGTGACTTGAAGAAATCATGACTGCTGAGTGGTGCTATTAGCTTTGCTGGGAGGGGAGGGTGGTGACAAGCTGGGGGACAGGTGGAAAGAACCTTGTCTGTGAGAGCTGACCTCTGTGTTAGCTGCTCAGACTTGGTGAGTAGAACTGGTTTGGCAAGCTTCTGGAAGGTTCTCTTCTTGCTGCTCTGTGCTGGTCCCCCGGGTTATGGGGATAGTCAGTTGCCCCATGGGGCAGGCACACATGTCAACAAAATGGTCCAGGAAATAGTGGCAGGGCTTGTAGGCTACAGTAGGAGCAAGAGACCTCTGACTGAGCCAGGGTTCAAGAGAGGCTCTCTGGAGACTACCAGGGTTAGGAGGAGTAACCCAGATGGGGCAAAGGGCAGGCTGGATTGGCAGGGCAGGTCCTGGTCAGAGGGCTGGCTGGAGCAATTGTACCCTGGCTTTAGTGGGGTTCTGTGCAGAGGTCTGGGAAGAGAAGACCAGGCCAGGGTGGTGGGAGGCATGGCTTGAAGAGAGGCCTTAGACGCAGGCAGTGTGACAGAGCTGGGCTTTCAGAGCCTGCAGAAAGACAGGAGCCACTGGCTGCTGTCATCTGAGGCAGACAAGGTAGTCTTGGTCACTGGCTTAGGTTATCTGGTTATTGAAACAGGGAGGGGATGAGATGGTCCCTGTTTGGGACACACAGAGGGAATAGAAGAAATTTTCCAGCTATGGACAGGATAAACATTTACCAGAGGCCGGGAAAAGCCCAGAGGTAGAATCCCCAAGTCTTGGGTGGGGTGAGGGGCACCACTTCACTGCTGCCCTTTTGAATGGAACTACTGTTTCCATTCTTAGGTGAAGTGACTAGGAGGCCAGCAGTCAAGGGTCAGGGAGCCCTGGCCCTACTCCTGGATTTACCAAAGGGCCTTGGTCCTTGCAGGGAGGTGGCCCTCTTCCACCCCAGCCTAGCAATTCACAGAGCTTGCCCCATAATCTCCAAAGCAAAGCCTGTCACCCCCTGTTACACATCCAGAGACTGAGGCCCAGACAAGAGCCTGGAATGCAATCACCTCCCTCTGGGAGGCAGGGGCGGATGTGATGTGATTGATAGCTGATGTGACAGCAGAGACCTTAAAGCTAGGGGTTGCCTGGATGAGCTCTGGCTTCCGTCTCCACCTTCTCTGGAAGACTGAGCATGTGGGAGTGTATATGTGGGAGCCAGGACTGTACTTGTATTGGTAGCTGAACTTGGGTAAGAGTCTCCCAGGTGGTACTGGTTTTGAAGGTATGAAGGGGTCTTGGGGAGCAGATGAGGCTTGGCGCTGGGTGGCAGGACTGGAATTCCTGAAGAGAGGTCATTAGTGAAGGTACAGCTTCAGTTGGAGTCAAAGACCCAGGGTTGAAGGAGCCATGGAGAGAAGTTGAGGCTTGGCACCATTTATCAGGGTTCGAGTCCCTGAGGGGCATCCAGGAGAAGCTGTTGGTGAAGACGCAGCCAGGTTATAGGGGCAGGCTCAGCATTTTGGAGATTCCGGGGCCATGTGAGTGGCAGTTGTGGAGTGGGGTTAGCTGAGCCTGGGAGACAAACTGTGGGTACTGTGGATAGCAGACCTGGAAAAGTGCTGCTGCCAAGGCCCCTTGGAGCCCAGAGGATAGTGGATGAAGCACAGACACTGACATTGAGTTATTCACACTGTTGGAGTTTGATTTGCTTTCACTTGATTGTGACTGTGTTCTGATTATTCCCTCTTGGAGTAATTATCCCTTCCCTGACATCCTTCGATGAGGGACCGTGACCTGAGAGTTGTACGCTGGAGTAAACCCTTTCTTTCCCCAGTTGCTTTTGGTCGTGGTGTTTTATCACAGCCACAGAAATCCCAAGGAAGACACCTGCACTTGCAGGTTGACATCTGCAGAATTAACCTCAAACACTGCCTCCAGGAAGCAAGCAGCCTTGAGCCCTGGCTAAGTACCGGTTGACACCCTCTCCTCCTTCCGTCATGGCCTGACTCACACTCCCAGCTTATGGGAGGCAGAGGCAGCCAGGTGGCAGAGGGTATCTGTACACATCCCCTCCCTCTGAAGAGCCAGACAGGAAGTATTTTAGGCTCTGTGGGTCACATGACCCCTGTAGCAGTCACTTGCCCTATAATTCTAATTAAAGCAGCCACAGACGGTGCGAGCAGAGGGGCCAAACGTAGCTATGGTTGATAAAGCTTTATTTATGGATGCTGGGCTTTGGTTTTCATAGATTTTTTTCTTTTTCTTTTTTTTTTTTTACTGATTTTATTGAGCTATACGGTTTTTCTCTACTCCCCTCCCTTTCTCTCCCCTCCTCTTCAACCCTCTCCCATGGTCCCCATGCTCCCAATTTACTCGGGAGATCTTGTCCTTTTTCATAGAATTTTTATGGGTCACAAGATATGCTTGCTTGTTTTAAGTCCATTTCCCCCAGTGATTTAAAAATGTAGAAAACATTCTTAGGTTTCAAGCTGTACAAAAAAGCAAAGAAGTAGGCAACTGGTCAGATTTGGCAAGGCTGTGGCTATAGTTTGCCAAGCCGTGGGCTAGAATAAGGTCCCTTGGAGCCAGACGGCCTGGCTATGAATTTTAGCTTTACTGTATTACCTTTGTTAGGGGCGGAGTCTTTCTGAGCTTCAGACTTCTAGCGTATAAAATGACTAAGACAAGGCTTTGAGAAAGTTAAAGGGTATGCCACTTTGGAAAATAAATTTGGTACTTATTCCAAATAAGTATGAAATGTCAAATATAAGAGTTATCACATGACCCAGAAAATCTATCCCCAAGCATATCCAAGAGAAGTGAAAATCCATGTCCACACCAAAACAAGCAAAAACTGGTAACAACCGAGAGTATCCTCAACCAACGAATGGGGGACAAGAGGTAAAATAGCCATACCACTGAATATTATTTACCTGTTTAAAAACTGGTAGCCAGGAGTGGTGGTGCATGCCTATAATTCCAGCACTTGAGAGGCTAGTGACAAGTTCAAGGCTGGCCTAAGATACTTATTGAATTCAAGGGCAACCTGGGTTACCTGGCCTTGTCTCAGAAACGGAGATGAAGCCTGGTGCTTGGTGTGACGTAGATAAACCTCCAAGAGATTTTGTTAATAAAAGCAGTATCATATAAAAGGCCATGGATTGCAAGTGGGTAAGCTCTAGAACTGAACAGTCTATAGACACTGAAGGTGACTTGGTAGCTGTCAAGCCTGAGGGGTGGCCTAGTGTGAATGAGGGTGCTACTGCCCGTGGGCTTTGGGTGGTGGCTGGGACAGTGTGATTGCTCGGGTGTTAGGTAGCAGTGGTTAGGAAAAAAAAAGTACAGCTTGAGCAAATACTCTGAAAATGCACACACCGGACACCACACCACACTCGTGCAAGGGTGACCTTTATAGACGTGAAGTGTGTTTCGATAGAAAAACAAGACACCGGGCTGGAGAGATGGCTAAGAGGTTAAGAGCATTGCCTGCTCTTCTGAAGGTCCTGAGTTCAATTCCCAGCA
>LOJH01002666.1:21613-37040 GCA_001685095.1 Ellobius talpinus
AGAGAGAGAGAGAGAGAGAGAGAGAGAGAGAGAGAGAAAGAGAGAGAGAGAACAAGAGCATTAGCCCCTTTAGGTTATCCCTAAGGTCTTGAAAATGGAAAGGGTGAGAATTTGCGGACCTAGAGTAATTGAACAGATCCACTCCACAGGATATGACCTTTTCTTTTTAAGACACCTATTTCCATCCTCCCTTTCTTCTTTTCCTTTGAGATCAGGTTTCGCACTGTAGCCCAGGGAGCTTCTGCCTCCCAAGTACAGAGATTCAGATCTGTGCCTCCACGCCCCCTTTACTCTCTCCCTTACATCAGAACCAACATTCTCTTTTAACAACCAACCTCCCCATAGCCTGGCTAGATCACACAGTCTTAGGAGTTTGCCTCAGACTTTACGATGAGGTGTTACAGAGCCAGGCTTGTAGTGCTGGTGCTCTGTGGTCTCCTCTTGGAGAGACTTGGGGTTCAGGAACATGGGAATCCCTAATCAGCCTCTGTAGGGCTCCACCACACCAAAGGAGGGAGGGGCGCCTACTAGGCTTCAGACCTAGCCACCTGCTGGGCTTTCTGATTTCCTTCCTTTGCCGTCTTACTTCTAGGATTGAAAATGTGTTCTGTGAAATCTGAAGGCCTCATTTGGGTTAGGTTAACAGCTTTCTTTTAGCATACAGCAATGCCATTGTTCCCTGCTTAGCTCTTTGTAGTAAGAAAGGCAACCTTTCTCTCAGAGGACGTGTGACATTCAGAGGATGCCCTGCTTCACCAGGGTGCAAAACCAGACACATTGGGAAAGGTTCTGGACAGCCGGGTGCTGCTGTCCCGCACGAGTGGCCACGCCTTTGCCATGCGCTAGGCCTGCCCTGGAGCAGATCCTGGCCTCCGCCCCACCCCTGTCAAAGCGGCAAGGTCACCCCACAATTGCTTTAGCCCGAAGCGCTTGACATTCACCCCCAGCAGATAATCGAGGAATAACATTTGCGTTACAGTTTAACACGACCTCGGCCTCTGCAGCTCTTTTTAGATTAGCTGCTGGAAGAAAAAAAAGAGCAGCAAAGAAAGAAAGAAAAATGGTCACTGACACCATGCTGAGGCGGGAGGTAGCGGACTGAACGCTTATTACTTCAGGGCACCTCTGCGACGCCAGGAGCTCCGCTGCCCTTTTCCGCTGTGGGCGAGGGACTATTAAAGCGAAGGTATTAAAAGGAGGGCCAGGCAGTGTGCCAGGAGAGCAGGTCAGGCTCAAAGCAGAGGTTAATGGACTGACTATTACCTGTATATGAAGCTCAGTGTGGCCAAGACCCAGGAGGATTCGGCTTTCACCTCTGTACCATGAAGCTGAATGAGGGGGGTCATTTAGCCTCAAGTTGAAGGGTGAGCTGGCCTGCTAATTCTCATGAAAATGTGTAAGGAAATTGTAGCACCCCTTAACACAGATACTGTGTTGGGGAGAGAGGAGATTGTATCCTTTTCACCATCAGACCCACTCCCAACACAATTCCTGGTACACAAGAGGCTAGATGGTCACTAGAAAGACTTTGGGTCAACTCAGCGGTCTGTTTTCAAGACAGAAACAGGCACTACTGAGTACTAGAAGCAGCACATGAACTTCCCCACACAAGAACTCTGTCCTGATAAAGGCCTTTGGTTTATTCTTCCCCGCAGTGAGGACCAGGAAGTCTAGGCGAGCTGTGTCTGAGGGTCATCAGCCCTGGAGAAGGCACAATGTCAGAATCCAGACGGCGCTGACAGCCAGAGGGAACTGCCATGTATCATCATATCACCTAGATGCCACCCAGCATCCCAGGTGAGTCCACACCCTGAACTCACTTTTCTGTGTCGCTTGTCCACCTTCTCCCTAGGGAGGGAAAAACAGCATTCTCTAGTGGGGTTCACGGAGCAGGGATTCAGGCTGGTGACGTTTCCTTGCACACTGGAACAAAATTGGTTCTCGTTGGCCCCTTTCAACAGTTATGACATTGAGCTCTGGTGTCAAGCTTATGATTTCTTTCGTGTCATGAACTCAAGTTGCAGACCTGAAAATTCACGGGGTAATTCACAGGCTGGCTGGCCTTGTAGCCCGACTAAAGTCAAACCCTTCACGGACAGACTATGATGTGGAAATACCACTGAGGCTGAGGACTCTGAACCACTGTGGCTGGATGGTGACAGCTGCGCTAAATGTTTTTAAATGCCACCCACCCTGTACATGGGCTCTCTCCTCAGCCACGTGCCCATTGGGTGCACCTCTAACCACCTTTATCTTTATTGCCTTGAGTTACTCTTTGCTTTCTTCATGCTGAGGGCACATAGCGGCTGCACTCAGGGAGTCCTGGCCAGCAGGAGCTGGGAGTCACACCCAGGGTTTGGGAGCACAAGCCAGAATCTGCTGGGGTGTTGATCCTACTCACTATGAATACTGCTTCATTTGAAAATGAGAGTTAAGTGAAGGCTTCAACTGTTTTTAAATGAAATAAATATGTTCTAAGGCTTTGGACCAAACCAAGCCCGTGCCACCTAGAGCTAGGGTGATATAAGAAAGAGAGGGTGAAGTGCTGGAGTAGGAGAAACTGGGCTTTTGCTTACAGGGTAGCAGTGAGAAGTCCTTCTGTGATGAAGTTCTAGAAGTGGCTTATAGCCTGGTCACTATAGATCGCCAAGGCCATTCCCTCAAAGCCTTGCTGATGTCCCTGACTTGATTATGGTGGTATGGCTGTGCACAGCTGCTGTGGTGACTGAGGTTCCCACAGCATGATGGCATGTGAACACTGTGCCATAGGCCAGCCAGAGTGTCCCCATGCCCCAACATACGGGGGGGGGAGGAAGGTGTATGAAATTCCCACACGGCCCCTTCTCTGGGAAGCATGGCCTGCTGACCCTACAACTGCTTCTTGCTATTCAATTAAGAGAGAAAAGATTTCTCTGAGAGGGAGCCGAGAGCGTTCTTTGTAATTTTGCTGACCACTCCAATTATGGACGTGATTACAAGTGTATTTCAAAAGCCCAGGAACCTGAAGACATTCAGTCACAAATAACTTGAGAGTCAACTGAAGGTGTAAGTGATCACGAAAACGTTTAAGGGGGCAGCATCATGGCGACACACATTAACACGTCCAATTAGTTTGTGTTAGTACAATGGGGAGGTACTCAAACAACAAAGTGTCAGGGTTAAAAATGGGGTGAGTGTCCATCGTTTATCCAGGGCCGAAGTGTGACCAGCCTGCAGGTTCCCACTGTACATGCATACACAGACACACAGACTGCACACACACACACACACACACACACATGCCCATGCACACACACGCCATCTCTGTATGCTTCCTACTGGTAGAGGAAGGTCTAGAGTTACTTTCTGGACTGTTGTCTGTGACCGATTCTCAAACCATCCCAGGCTTTGCCACACAAAGGCAGAGCAACAATAGCCAGGCAGAGGCGAATATGAAAATGGTTTGTTTAGTTTTTAGTTCAACAACCCTCGGGGGCTGTATCTCTCTGGATACATTTATTTCAGGGTACTTAAAAGCTGACTTTGGTGAGATTACCAAGGCAGTGATTACTTTTGCTGAGAAATGTGTCCTTTATCCCTCTCATTCACCCGCTGCTGCGATATTTCTGTTTGTCACCACGGCCTCTGATAAATGACTGAAGGCTCACTGCTACACTTTATTAAAAAGTAATAACAATTTTTGTACGCACCCTTCACATTGTAAGGGGGGGACCATGAATCAAAGGACACTGCCTGTCTGGGCCTGATAAATGGGCCGTTTACCAGCCGAGGAGTTATTTAGGGCTGGCTATTAATTTAAATCACATTTATCTTCTCCGAGTGGGGGAGGTGGCTGTGATAGGGCTGAGAATGACCAGCGGTGCGGCTAAGTGCACATTATTTATTACCGTGGCCTCTACAGGGCTGTGCAATATGTTAAAAAAAAAAGGAGAGAAGAAAAGAAAAAAAAGCAGTGCCAATTACAGTGGTTAATCTCGCCAGGGCAATAACAAATTTCTTCCCAATGCAAGATGATTTTTATTCTTAGACTTTTCTCCTCTTCACACAGACTTTGCTTATAATTCTCCATCATTAAACTCACTTTTCTCTTAGGGTGGCTGCTCCTGGAAAGTGCTCCCTTCTCTCCCCGTCACCTTTGTTGAGAGAGCAGTAATATTTTAATGTACTTTTCCCACAATCTAGCTTGTTCCTTTGAGCTCTTAATGAGTATTTGTGGGTAACACAGAGGAATGGTGGATATTACATAACAGGCCAGCCATATTTTATTATCGGGTGTCCTCTCATTAATAATAATGTGTTTGCACAGCTTTTCAAGTCACCTAGTTCTTAATAGGAAGAAGAATTAGAAATAGATGATCATTAACTTTTTTGGTCAATTAACGTCAATTTGGTTGATCTAATGTGGAAGATTAAAGTATTTCTAATAAAATAGGTCTTAGGCAAATATTAACTCCAAGCAGGAAAATTCCGCTTTTTATCACAACTGTTAAAGCAGAGCTGAGCCGCTCCACGGGAGTGAGGCTCCCGTCCATGTGTTCTGAGTTCACCCTGCCTGTCTGCATCCTGAGGAAGCCATGTGACATCTGGGTGTTGATTGGCAGCCCCCAACCGCATAGTACCAGGCTTAGCTGCTGCAGCATCTGGGTGTGCTCTATTTGGACAGCACAGAAGTGTGTGTGACATGCAGAGTCCCTTGATTAGAACCTCACTGGGAGTGGGAGCTTCACCTGTCCTGTGCAAGTGGGACAGTTTTATATTAACGACTAGACATCGTGTCCTAGGTGTTTCTGTGGTTGGAATTACGTCGGAGTGCTACTCAGGCTGAATGCACACACAGTGGGAAATGAACATGGGAGACACAAGGACTCTGGTCTGCAGCATGGCATGGATGGTCTAGACGGGTTTGTTGGCTTTTCTTGGTTCTGTTTTGGTGATCGGTAACTGGCCAGGCTGTGTACTTAATTACACAGACAAGCTGGCAGGCAGATATGTTTTGAGTGGAACTCCCTTTAAATGTCTGGTCCCACGAGCTTGTATCCCATGTCCCAGAAGCCCTCCTGCAGTGAAATACGGGTAACCATCTAGCAGGTGTCTTGACCTTTGCCCTTTGAGAATAGGTCTTCTCTGACCATTTGGGTTCCTCTCCCCAAGATGAAGCCCCCACAGCTGGCCTGTAGCAGGGCTCTGCCTTTTCTCTTTAAATAGCTTTCTTCTTCTCATTTTCATATCTTATTAGTGGCTGGAAGGATCAAACCATTTACCTAGACCGATTTAACTGATCTGAAGTCATGATAAAATCCAGGGGCAGAGTAGAAAAAAATAAAACCAAATTTAATAAACATAATAAGCACACAGAAAAAAATTGTTATCCAGATAACTTTCAATAAAATATGTATTATTTCCCCCCAAAATATTTAGCACTATAATTAGAGAGTGTTATTTTGTGTGATTTTCAGAAGGGATTCTGGTGAAATAATAGAAATAATATAGATTGTGATGTTTGAATTATAGACATCCTCTGAAGTCTAGCTTGATGGCTCCTGGCCCACTTGTTGGCTGTGGTGAAGGTGTGGATTCCATGAAAGCCTAGTCTTAGGTAAAAGTGGGTGTAATTTAAAAGGAATAATGGACTCTAGTGCTGCTTTGCCCTCCCTGCGGAGTCCTGGCCCTGAGATAAACGGTTTATCCCAACCATGTTGGTGGTGAGTGCTGCCTCCACCGCTCACAGGGCTTTGAGGTAGACCAGACACAGAGCAACACTCCTGGGCTTGTAAGCCAAAATAAACCGTCCCTCTTTATAAGCAGGACAAGGAGTCTTTCTGTAGCATGATACGTTTCTTTCTCTTGCACAGACAGTATTGTGACTCCCCAAGGTGGTAGAGGAGCCAGGCAGAGGAAGACTGAGGCTGTGCACTGTTTTCATAAAGTGACCAAAATGTTAAAAGTGTTTGGAAATGCCTTTGCTTTCCAGAAATGTGAAGGCAAAGAGTTTGCTTGACAGAGACACTGATGTCCCAGCCTCTCTATTGCTCATTAACAGTAATATTAATTTAAATTATCTTCCTAAACAACCCAGTGTATTGGCTTAATATAGAGAATCCAGTGTGCCCATATCTTTAAAATAACACACATGGGGGCAGAAAATAGCCCCAATTTAATTAACAGCTTACAACGCTGATGTTTCCCATGCAAGTTCAGCCAACCATTTTCGGTTCTGTAGCCTCGGACCTGTGGGCTACAGAAGACAGAAAGTAGGTGAACATCTGTAAAAGTAAAAAATGCCGCTACCAAGAAGCTGCACTTGGTTCCTGTTTTTGGGGTCTAGAAGCCCTCTTTTTTTCTTAAGCTTTTTTAGGTCTTATGTGGATCCATGCCCCAGATGGTGAGCGCCCTCTTTGTAAGTGGAAACTGCTCTTTTGTTTCCTGGCTGCCTAGACCCCAAAATTCTCACAGAAATTATATTAATTACAACACTGATTGTCGATGACTCAGGTGTATTTCTAGCTAGCTCTTATATCTTGAGTTAATCCATTTCTATTAATCTGTGTGTCACTAAGAGACTGTGGCTTCCTGGTAAAGGTTCTGGGTGTCTGTCTTCTTCGGCAGCTACATGGTGTCTCTTTGACTCTGCCAACTCTCTCTCTATATCTCTCCCAGCCTGACTATATTATGGAATGCCATAGGCCAAAGCAGACTTATTTATTAACCAGTAAAAGCAACGCATTTACAGGCCATCCCACATCAAACAGTAGGGATTAAGTGAAATGACAATTTTTTACCTCTTTTCATCACCATTAATAACCATCAACATCACCACCACCATCATCATCATTATCATCTCCATTGTAACTAACATCGTGGGCCACTTAGCCTTTATGTCAATTTGACACATGCTAGAGTCAACCAAGATCAAGGAACCTCAACTGAGACAACACCGCTATAAGATCAGGCAAGCCTGTGGGCATTTTCTTAATTAGTAACTGATGTGGGAGGGTCAAGCCCATTGTGGGTGGGGACACTTCTGGGATGCTGGTCCAGGGTTCTACACAAGAAAGCCATAACAAGTAAGCCAGTAAGCAGTTCCTCCAAGGCTTCTACATTAGCTCCCGTCTCCAGGTTTCTGCCTCCAGGTTTCTGTTTGAGCTTCTGACCTGACTCCCTTTGATGATAGACAGTGATACAGAAATGTAAGCAAAATAAGCCCTTTCCTCCCCAAGTTGCTTTTGGCCATAGCATTTCATCAGTTTAATAATGAAATGTTCTTGTTTCTCTGAGCCTACCATTGTAAAATGATGTGCATTCTCCTTTGTTATGTATTAGTTTATTTCTGTGTGGAAGAATAAGAGAAAAACTAAAAATATCAGCCTCTGGTGACTTCATGGTGACTCACACCAAGGTGTACACAAGGGAAACATGAAGGCCAACAGAAGAGGCCAGACACGAAGGGACTAGCATATGAGGCAGCTAGAGTAAGTGGAATGTTGAAGCAGAGCTTGGAGGGGCTGTGGGAGGGAAGGGAGCTTACTGTTTAAGGGGCAGGAAGATTGGGTATGTGGTTATTCTAAAAGGTCTGGCCCTGGTTATAGAGCATTTTTTTAAAAAAAACATTTGCTGTGGCTGGCGTGTATTCCTAAGAAATACTCAAATGGTGATTCACTGTGCTGTGCAGCTTGCTACTCTCAGAGTGGATGGGCAATCGGACAGGTTCACCAACAGGAAGTGTGGATGAAGAACAACCACTATGACACCTGTAACACTTATACCAAGGTGTGCTCGGGGTGTGGAGATGGCTGGATGCAGCCCTACTCGGCCCCTGTATCCCTCTCCCACTTCAGAAGGTGCATGCTTCATTATTTATTAGCAAAAGCAATCTGGCAGGCAGTGTGCTATTTGCAGCCAGACTCCAATACAGAAAGGTCACCCGCCAACACCTTTACCAAAGGGTGATGTTAAGGCAAACACAAGCACACCTTTTTAATTCCAGCTGAATTGATTAGAGGACAATTGGAGGGTCTCACGGGTCAAAAGGCTCAAGCCAGCAGGTCAGCGGAGAGAAAGAAGCCCAAGGCAGTGATCACAGGGCTGCTGGACTGAGCCTGGAGCACATAACTGTTCTGAGTGTCAGCCCTTGTCTTTGCAAATGAAGGAATGCCCATGGCAAACCCAGGGCCTTGCTTGAACCATACACAGGGCTACAGTTCATCTTATTCAGCATAGATTAGAAATTAAGCTGTCTAGAGTCAAATACACAAAGGCTCTCAAGCATTTTAAAAGTAAGAACTAATCTGTGTCTAAGTATTCTCCCACAGCCCAGAATTTTCACCCTTGCCTTGGAACCCAAGTATCCCCAGGGTTGGATAGTTCTGCACTCTTTCCTACAGGGTGGTAGATATTAGGGGAGGAGCCAAGGGTCTTGTTTAGTTGCTCTGGTCACGTCCATCTTGAAGGGAAGGGAAGTGACTCCAGGGGATTCAGTGACAAGGGGCAAATAGATTTTCAGAGTTCTCAGAGTTCCTGCTGTGCAGCTTCTGCAGGTGCAGCATCAGTAAACAAATGTGAACACTCCACCCAGGGCTCCAGAGAAGAGGATAGGTGGAGATCTGCAGGCACGGTTAAGGTTCTGTAAGCATGCAGAGTTAATCAGCTTCACAAACACTTGGATATGTCCATGCTAAAGTAATGAAACCCTTCTGTTGGTAAGACCACGACTGCCCAGGTGCCCTACAAGGCCTTCTGTGGTCAGTGTACAAGTTTCAGGGAGTTTCAAGGCACCATTGATTGTCTGAAGCAGCCACCGCTGGAACCTAAAGCCAGAGCTGAGCAGCAGGCTTGTTGAGATATAGGCAAAACCCTAGGGACTAGAAGAAGTAACCGGGACCAGCACTGTGGCTTGGGGAACAGTCTGGTGCCACCATGGACAGAGGGAAACATGAAGCTTTCCTCCAGCTTGTTTCTTGCTCTCTTGCAGAATGTTCTAGAATATAAGTTGGAGAAGCATTTCTGCTTCCATGAGAAAGAAACCATTCCCACACTGGGCACAGTCACAGGCTGAGTTGTATCTTTCCAGAAGCTGGCACATCTACCCAGTGAACTGGATTCCTCTGTGCTCCAGGTATGTGCTCCTTTCGACACAGAGGCTCTGAACCTTGCTTTTACCCAAAACAACCAAAGACAGCTAACATTTGGAGCCTATGGATAGTTGACATGGAAACTAAAGGTCTGAATTTAGGGCAAGGTTCCATGCCAGCACGTCAGGGAAGCTCAGTCTTGTCACCTTGTGTGTAGGAGCAGGAATTCCACCTGATTCATGTGCTGTGGTAAGGGAACATGGTTTCCCCTCTCTATTAAAACTAATTAATTAAACATAAGATTGGAAAGTAATTCAGGCAGTAGCCATGAATTTGTACAGGTACCAACATAGGGTATGGTTTCTGAACCTCTGTCTGAGAAGTTTTTCTAGGATTCCAAGTATATAGGAGTATGATATAAGGACACAAATAAAACACTCAACTGATAATAAATAATAGAGAAATACATATAGAAGCAATTATTTGTTATATGTAAAACATTATATATATACATATATATGTGTATATATATGTCACCACTTATTGAAGCCTAAAGCAAATTCACACACAAATGAGATTCTCATGAGGGATTAACTCTTGACTGGGTGTTTGACACTGCAGGGCACAGGGTATCTTCAATGTGTCTGGGCTGATTGACACCTTGATTTCATAATCAGCAATGTTGAGAATGCTGTTTTGCATAAATACATAGACAAAATAGAAGGCAGAAATTGGGGTCATTTCAGAAACTGTTGGAAATTCTGTCTTCATTGCGGCCAAAATTCATTGGATTAATTTTTAAAGTAACTCAGGTCAGCAATTACAACAGAAATTTCTATTTTAGTTTTTTTCTCTTTTTCTATTCATTTTACATACCAACCACAGCTCCCCCTCCCTTTCCTGCTACTGTCCTCCCTACCCCTCCAGCTCCCATCTACTCCTCAGAGAGGGTAAGGCATCCCATGGGAAGTCAACTAAGCCTGGACCATGTTAAAGTAATGAAGCAGGACCAAGTCACTCTCCACTGCATCAAGGCTGAGCAAGGTATTCCACCATAGTGAAGGGGCTCCAAAAAGCTAGTTCATGCACCAGGGATAAATCTTGGTCCCACTGCCAGGGGTCCCACAAATAGACCAAGTCACACAGTGGTCACCCACATTCAGAGGGCCTACTTCGGTCCCATGCAGGCTCCCAGCTCTCAGTCCAGAATCCATGAGCTCCCACTAGCCTGGATCAGGTGTCTCTGTGGGTTTCCCCATCATAATCTTGGCCCCCCTTTTGCTCGCATAATTCCTTTCCCCCCTCTTCGACTGGACGCCAAGAGCTTGGCCCAGTGCTTGGCTGTGGATCTCTGCATCTGGTTCCATCAGTTACTGGATGAAGGTTCTATGGTGACAACTAGGGGAGTCACCAATCTGATTATAGGAGAAAGCCGGTTCAGGCACCCTCTCCACTGTTGCTAGGAGCCTTAGCTGGGGTCATCCTTGTGGATTCCTGGGAGTTTCCCTAGCATCAGGTTTCTCCCTAACCCCATAAAGGCTCTCTCTACGAAGATGTCTCTGTCATTGCTCTCCCTCTCTGTCCCTCTCCCAACTGGACCATCTGTTCCTTCATGTTCTTCACCCCCATCCCCTCCCCTCTACCCTCAGCTGCCCCCAGTTTACCCAGGAGATCTTATCTATTTCTTCTTTCTTGGGAGATCCATGAACTCTTAGAGTCCAAATCTTTGTTGCCTAGCTTCTCCGGGGCTACAGAAGCAAATTTTAAAAGCAACGATTCTAACGCAATGTAACACAAAGATAAACCAATTGGATACTTGATGGGGAAGCTTTGTTAACCAATTATCTTCAAGAGGTGGGACCAAGTTAGGGTGTGGCTTTCTGGGACCCAGATTAAAACAGGTGCTCTCTCTCTCTCTCTCTGGTTCCCTCTCAGCATGACTGAGCTTGGACTTCTTGTTCCTGTTTCGTTCTCCTTATACTACATAAAAATGTAATAGCTTTATCTTTTAGCTAGCCTGGTTATTTCCCTAATTGAGCTAACTACTACAGATACCTAAATGAGGTGCTGGTTAGTACAGTCACCTGGGAAGGGGGTAATCTCGAGTAAGGGTTGCCCCTATCAGATCCACTTATGGGCAAGCGTGTGGTACATTATCTTGATTAGTTTGGCATAGGAAGATGCAGCCTGCTGTGGCTGGTGTCACCCCTGGGCTGTAGTCCTGTGGTACACAGGACTGCAGGCCGAGTCACTCATGTCAGTCAGTGAGCAGCACTCCTCCATGGCCTCTGCTCAGTTCCTGCCTCCAGGCTGCTGCCTCGGCTTCTTCAAGTGATGGAGTATAGCCGGAAAGCTGAAGTGAACCCTTTTCCTCTCAAGGTTGGTTTTGGTTAATGTTTTATCACAGCAACAGAAAGCAAACTAGGACACAAGCTAAAGAGTTACGATAGTAAAACATGTAAGAACTGTCCTGGCTTCTGTTATTGAACCGTTACATTTCTGCAAGCACAGTACGTATGTATACACATACACATTTGTATGCACAGAAAAGAACACTGCCATTCACAGCATAAGACAGTCTCAGAGCTACACAGAAGTGTTCTAGACAGTGCTTACTGGTCTTACAGGCTGTGACGGAGTGCACGGGGCAATGCATACATGCTGTGTGTTCAGAGTCAAGACTTCAGTGAAGTCGTATGATACAACACGTCATGCCCACTGGACAGCTAACACAGTAAGGGGGAGAGAGAAAGAAAGAGAGAGAAGAGTTTTAGAGAGGGTGGGAGGGGGCTGAAGTGTCAGGAGCAGATAGCTCCCTCCTCATTCCTCTCTTTATTCACTTCTTGGCATTGTCAACATGGGTTGCCTCTGGTCCACATTGATTTTGTGGGCTCTGCTTCTGTAATACTGCCTCTTGCCTTCTGGTCTCTTTGTCTCATCTTTGTTTGTGTGACCCTGCAGCTAAATCAACATGCTATAAGTGAACATCGAACATCAAGTAGGTGGGTTTTACGTTTTCCCTGTCAATTAAATACCACGAATCCACTTATAACAATCCTACAATCATTGTATGGTTAGAATTAAAACATTATAGGGAAGTATGAATAGCAAGATACAAACTAATTGTGACCATTAGCTATCTGGTGGTACATGCAAGATGATGCCTGTTGGAATATCTGTACACACTGCTTCCTCTGGGGAACCCTCTTGAAAATCAGTTGTAGGGTTACCATGAGCTTATGCAAAGCTCTGCACTGAATCCTTGCTTCCAAGAAGTGTTCAATCTAGATATCAAGGTGAGAAGCATTTTTAAAGCTATAAAAACAAAATGTTGAAGTAAAAGTTTGTTGTTCCAGAATACTGAGAGCAATGGATGACTCAGCAGCAATGAATCTGGCAGGTGATTGTTTACGAATTGGAAGGCACAATGGAGGGATAGAAAGGCGGGGAGGAAAGGGGAAGGCAAGGGAGGAAGGTTTGGGATAGAAGGTGGATAGAGACAGACAGAGTAAGGGACAGGGAGATACAGAGAAGGGGGAAAGGAAGTAGAATAGAAGAAGCAGCAGGGATGGGATCAGGGGGCATAGATATAGAAGAGTCATTGAGTAAAGAGCTTGAAGTCTTGAAACCATGGAGGACAGACATTAAGGCTCCCGCTAAGCTTGAAGGATGTGCAGAGGGAGAGCTCAGGGTGACACCTTGCAGTGGTGAGAATCTGTGAGGCCTTGCTGGGCTGAGCAAGCAATGTGCTAGAGACTCTGGATGCTGCTCAGAGGGCATGTTTGTCCCTTGTCTGAGCTGTGTTTCATGTATGGAAGGCAACATTAGTACCACTACAATAAGAAACTAGAGGTCTCCCTCCATTTCTCTAGATAATCTTCACTTGAGCTACTGTTTATATGAGCTACTGTTCTCAACACACAACCAAAAGAAGGAATGGGTCATTGTGGCTCATGGTAGAAGAGTTCCCTGAACACATGACAAGACACAATGACCATGACGCATGACCAGAAGGCACAGCAGCAGGGGCATGAGGCAGCTGACCACACTGGATCCAGTCGGGAAATAGAGAGATGAATGTTGGTTCTTGCCTTGTCTTCTCCCTTTGATTCAGTCCAGGACTCCAGCCCGTGGGATAACGCTATGCGCATCCAGAACAGGTCTTTCCAGCTAAACCTTTTGGGAAATATTGTCACAGGCATGTCTGATGGTGTGTCTCCTAGAGGATTCTGCATCCAGTCAAGTTGGTAATGAGCACAAACAATCATAGACCTCAATGAGAAACACTGATGATGATGATCTGGCTATCTGTCAAATAGAGTCCGAGCTCAGGGTGCTGTGGGCATGACTGACTCCAAAGCTGAGAAGCCAGGCTATCATAGGATCAGCCTGAACCAAAAAGATCCCCATGCATGACATGGAACAGACAGTGGTCGGTAGAATTGAGTTTACACCAGAGCTGCCCTCGGGTGAGGGATTTATGCAAAAACTAATGATATACATGATTATTTGATGAATAACACATGAGCTCAGATAATTATTTAAAGGGGGGTTAACTGCAGAATTCTAAAGGAATGAGCAGAAAGGGAACATGTGGTAACTTGGTATTAACATCCTAGTAAGCAACTTGAGCTTGCGATCTAACAGTTTATGATTGGCATGTATATATGTGTGGTATGGATAAGCACATTCCAGTGTGTGTGTGTGTGTGTGTGTGTGTGTGCTTATAAGCATCTGTGTCCACATGCCTGCTGGGTGTCTTCCTTTCCTCTGACTTGGTTAGCTAGTCAACAGCTTCTCTATGGGTGCTGAGGATCTGATCTTTAATCCCCACACCTGTATGGCCAGTCCCTTATCCACTAAGCTGTCTCCCAAGTGCCAATCTAACTTAATCACGACAACTGTTTGCGAATGAAGTAGTATAAACTCCCTATTTTCTGGTGAGAAAAGTGAAAGCTTCGGAAGAGTTATGAAGGTCTTAGGCTGATGTAAATCAATGTCAGGCTCTTCCCACCAAACCCAATTTTGATTGGGTTCCCCGAGAGGACACAGAATCTCTGGGACACACCCCTCCAGCCCCAACACACACACTGCTTCCCCAGTTAGAATTTCATAGTGGAAAGAAAACCCCAAAGTGAAGGTGGTGAAGGATGAGGCTTGCGGGTGGTATTAAATGCTCCGCACACAGAATGGAGCGGGATGCACTGGATTCAATTGTACCGTGTGGGCCCTCAAGGAAGGACGATATGAATTCCTTCTAACTTCTCTAATAATCAAAATTACTTCCGAACAGAAACTTACCCAAAAAGCTCAATAAAGCAAAATTGAAGCCCCAATAACAGTCTAGCTGCAAGAGCGTGGTGTTTGTGTAACTTACGATTTCCTGGAAGTCCTTAGTGTTATGGCTTTAAGTGCTGTAGGATCTTATGGATTCCTGCAAGTCTACTGTTCATGTAATTCAGCACAGCTGGCTCTAGAAGTCACCAGGATGGACTTAGGAGTGGAAAAGACTTTCCTAGGCTGCAGAGATCCAGACCACAGACAGCCCTTCCCTTGAGGACCTTGTCAGAATTCTCTCTGCAGTAGAGAGCTGACCCTTCATGCAATAGCACCCAGGGACAACAGTACTCAAGATCCATCTTGAGAAAAGTCAGGGAGCCAAGTCACTTTTTTATTGTTTTTATTGAGCTATATATTTTTCTCTGCTCCCCTCCCTTCCTACTTCCTCCCCTTCTACCCTCTCCCATGGTCCCCATGCTCCCAATTTACTCAGGAGATCTTGTCTTTTTCCACTTCCCACATAGATTAGATCCATGATCTGTGTATGTCCCTCTTAGGGTCCTCTTTGTTGTCTAGGTTCTCTGGTATTATGAAGTGTAGGCTGTTTTTTCTTTGATTTATGTCTAAAAGCCACTTATGAGTGAGTATGTAATATATTTGTCTTTTTGAGTCTGGGTTACCTCACTCAATATGATATTTTTTATCTATTTGCCGGCAAATTTCAAGATGTCATTTTTTTCCACTGTGTAGTACTCCACTGTGTAAACATACCACATTTTTTATTCACTTTTTGGTCAAGGGGCATTTAGGTTCTTTCCAGGTTCTGGCTATTACAAATAATTCTGCTGTGAACATAGTTGAGCACATGTCCTTGTAGTATGATTGAGCATCCTTTGGATATATACCCAAAAGTTGTATTACAGGGTCTTGAGGAAGGTTGTTTCCTAATTTTCTGAGAGATTGCCATACTGATTTCCAAAGCGGCTGTACCAGCTTGCATTCTCACCAGCAATGCAGCAGTGTTCCCTTGACCCCACAACCTCTCCAGCATAAGTTGTCATCAGTGTTTTTGATCTTGG
>LOJH01002666.1:41901-64159 GCA_001685095.1 Ellobius talpinus
GGGCTCGTATCTCAGCAGCTATTGGCTGAAGGAGCGGAAGGAGCTCCCGCAACACAGGAGCACCCAGTCAGGACTTGGCTCATTGTCCATATCTTCAAGGCTCCTGGTAAGTCTTTGCGTACCCCTCACAAAACCTTTTTCTTTCAACCAGATAAAGACAAGACCATCTCAGCCAATGAGAAATTCAAGTCTCCCTGTGTTCCAGATGTCAGTCAAGAAGGTCACAACTGTGACCTGAAACAAAGGGCCTGAGAAGACACAGGAAGCTGCTAGCTGCCCAGTAACTGGTAAGAGAGCCTCCCTGAGCCTACTTACTGCTCAGGCTGCCACGTCCTGTAGGACCAAGAGCTACCTCTAACTTAGCATCCTCCAGGGCCCAGTCCTGCACAGCACACCACTGTTGTCTCCTCTCCTTGAAGGTCTGAGTAATCCATCTTTCAAGCTCTTAATGTTAAAAACATCAAGTTAAACATCTGGTGTTTTTAATGTTGAACAATCGACCTACTTTCACCTCAAATATTAAAATATTAGAGATGGCTCCAAGGGTAAAGTGGTTGGTATGCTTACACAAGGACCTGAGTTCAAATCCCCAGAATCAAGGTAAGCCAGATTTGGTAGTATCCCTCTGTAACTCCAGACCTTTTACAAGAGAGGGAGGGTGAAGGCAGGAGAATCTCCTGACGCTTTCTAGCCAGGATATGTAGTAGGGAACAGAGAGGCCCTGTCTCCAACAAGGTGTAAGGAAAGGACTAACACAGGCTGTCCTTTGACTTCCACAAGGACATTTGGCACATACCTGTGCTCACTCTCACACATGTGAACATAAACACCCCTCCGTACTCAGAAATCACACCCAACCCTCATCCACAAAGTTTTAAAAAGTAAAATAAGGTACTGATTTTATAATAGTAAATTTATTCTGATGAAAGGATACACATAAAACACATTTTAAATTTTTTAATTAAATTAGTAAACACTGTCATGGAAAGGTAACTCCTTACTGAATGTCAGCCTTTAATTTTTTTTTTTCAGTTAGGATACAGTTCTTTGTTCTGAGTCAAGACTTTGACTATGAAGTCTGTGTACAGGAAGCTGGCTGGGATCCTGAATCCCTGAGCTCTTTGCTGAGCCTTGTCTCGATTTCTGATTGTGGGGAGCTTCTTCCCACCTCAGGCTCTGACATTAGATAATTGGACCTCAAATCATCCCACCATATGAGTGATGCCCCTGTCCCCTGGCTACTCGTGGGACATTCTCATCTCAGAGGCTGAAATGGGAAGGTGTACCTGAGATAAGAACACTTTGTGGAAAGTCTTGTTTTAGCACTCCCAGAGAGGGGTTGAGCAGGGCAGCCATTTAGCACGCTGAGCCGAGATAGACTGACTTCCTTCAGGTCTCCAAAGCAATATCTCTTTGAAATGAGCGAGTATAACTTTCAAGGTTTGGGTAACAAAGCCAGTTTAGACTCATTAGTACTCTCCTCTCCCCAGAATGCACCTGGAAATGATAAAAAAAAATGCAGCTGCCTATTTTGAGTAATGTTGGCAAAGTTTTGCAAGATTTTTACAGTTTGGCTGCTCCAGCTTGCCAGCGCAGAGGGATCACTCTCCACACCAATGCATGAGCTGAGCTGCAGACTTGCTACTTGCTGAAGCCAGATCCGTGGTCCTCAGAGCTCAGATGCCACAGTTAAAGCTGAGAAAGTGTGTCAAAGCTGTTGCTTCTAAACAGCAACCAACCAAAGTTTCTGCAAACAAAGGACTCATGTGGCCTGCCGAGAACATTCTGAGCTAAAAAAAAAAAATCTTATTGGGAAGAATTCTGGGGACATTTCTGCTTTTTGTAGTGGGAATCTCTTTAAAGCTACTTCGCAAGGGAGAGTTGTATGTGTCTTATTACAAGAGTAGCCTCTGGGGACAAATTATCTAAGTGGATGATGATCCAGATGAAAATGCTTGCATGTGTGTGCTCTGTGTATTTGTGTGTACATAGTATGTACATGAGTACATATGTGTGGGGTGTGTGGAGCATGAGAACATGTTTATGTGCATGTGTGCATGCGTATACTTTGTATGTGCATATTAATGGTATGCACTCATATGCTCATGTGTATTTACATGTATGTGCATGTTTGCATATGTACACGTAGTGTGCATAGGCATGCATGTTTACATGTGCACGGATATGCATTGATATGTATATGCATTTGTGTTTGTGTATGTGTGTCTGTCTGTGTGCTTATCTGACACTCAGGGAACTTCAGACATCCCGTCATGGTAGGGATTTGGGCATGGGAGTGTGACATTTCCCTCCTTCAGTCACTCTACTGATTGGGCTGCACTGGAGTTCTCTACAGACCTGGTGGTTCCACCAAGTGAGATCAGCAACTCTCTAGTACTAGGTGCCAGAGTGAACTGAGCCTCTTCTGCATATTTCCTTGCAAGATTCCAAAAGGGGACTTGAGGGCATAGAAATCAGTCTGAACTCTCCCATAGAGCACACCCAAGTCTCTGAGCTTCCTAGGTACCACTTAAAGTCAGTAAAGCAATACAGGAAAGCAGACCTCTCTTTGGGTTGAGTCACCTCCTTTTGGTGGAGTCACTTTTCATTTACAGCAGAGGGTGGGTGGTCCACACTGGTCCTGAGTGTGATGCTCTGATATCCCTCTGTGTTAGGTCCCAGAATCAGCACCAGCTAGCCAGATCTGTGATTAGTGGAAGACCAGAAGCTCAAGTCAAGAGACCAAGCTCACATACCCGAAGGATGGGTCAAGTAGGCCATGCGTAATGAATATCAAGATTCCAGGGAAATGTCTATCCCAGATCTGAGGCTTTGTAGCATTGCAGAAAGGTCTCATTGGTTAGGACAGTGGGTGTGTGTCCCTGGGGCACAGAAGCCACACTAAAGCTCTGTGTTACTAACCTATGCGATGCCGAGCACAGATGGTTCCATGACTTACTTCATTCAAGTTTTAGCACCAGATGCCCTGTTTGATTTGTCATATGGGGGTCAGGAAATCAGTGACATGGGTCACCTGGATACTGGCCATCCTTTGCCTGAGGGAATCATAGAGCATCTAGTGGCCTGGATGAGGGCAGAGGAGAGGTTTAGGTTCTGGTGGGATAAGTCTGAAGTACAATGACCCCATCACAGCCAAGTCCTGCCTGGGATAGTTGTAGAAGAAACTAAGGAGAGCCTGAACCTCTGGACTCCTGCTCTTCCCAGGACTGGCCTACAAGGAGGATACTAGTGATAGCTAGTCAGTGGATGTCTTTCCTCATCCTCGGGCAATAAAAGCATCAGTTTAGGGGAATACCAACCTCCAGGTACCATTCACAATGTTGGCTCTCTGTTTTGGTCTCAGTGCCTGGCAGATATGGGCTCCCAGGTGAGGATTCCTCAGACATGGATCCTGGGGGATGCATGGGCCATCATTACTGTGCTTCTGCTCTCTCCATGGTCAGCTGGTCTTCACCTATAGGACTAAATCTTGTAGGAGCAGGGCTAGGGTAAGACAAGTGAGGCTCTGTCCTGGGACCCTTGATATCAATGAACTCAGTAAATAGAGGAATAAAATATAATGCAATGATTATAAGAACTAAAATCAAAGAAAACAAAAGCATATGATTAACAAAGTTCTAAATTTTATTAAACATTTTCTATTTTTGAGACAGGCTCTTGTTAGATAGCTGTCACACCCAGGACTCACTAGGTAGACCAGGTAGACCTTTAATTTCTCATGACTCTCCTGTGTCGGCTTCGCAAGTGTGGGATTGCAGGTGTGTCTCACTATGCCTGGCCTCCAAGTATTCCATTTTTTAAAATACTTGATTGTCATTACTGACAGGGTCTAGAGCAAAGCTGGAAAGCCACTGGAAAACAGAGCGATTATTTTTCTCCCTGTAAAGTTTTACATTAATCATGTTATTTTAAAGCAATACATTAAAATGTGGTCTATTTGGATGCCTGCTTTCCTGCCCTCTTTATATGGTGGACAGTGGGTATTCAGATTGGACTTGTAAATCCCTGAAATCATAGCCCCCCAAGTACCTGTGACCATGACTTTAGTTGGAAATAGAGTCATTGAAGATGTCCATACTCATTATAGAGTAGAGAGAACCAAATTCTTGACGAATATAGTCTTATGTGAAAGAGATTTGATACAGACAGCATGTAGGAAGAACACCCTATGAACACAGACAGAGACAGATAACATGGGTCTGAAATATCATGTATTCTAGTTTCATGTCTGTTGCTGTGATGAAATACTTTGACAAAAAGCAACTAGAGGAGAAAAAGTTTATTGTCTTACAATTCTGGTTATACTACATCACTGTGGGAAGTCAAGTCAGGCGTCTGAAGCAACTGGTCACATACATAGTCAAGAGCAGAAAAACGGATGCATGCACGCTTGTTTATGCTGAGCCCTCTGAACACTAATACACTTGAGAATTCCCTTCCTAGGGAACAGTGTCGCCTGTGGTGGACTAGGTCTTTGTACATTGATTATTAACATAACCAAGACAATTCCTCACAGAGCTTCTCACAGTCCCACCCGATCTTTATAGTAGCTCATTGAGTCTTTTTTTCCCTCAAATGATTCTGGATTACATCAAGTTGACAATTAAGACCGGTCACCACACTATGGAATGTCACAGATGGCCAGCTGCCACAAGAAGCTGGGCGGGAGGGGGGGATCTTCTGTCCTTGTTGGTTTTTGTTGTTTTTGGTTTTTCAACTTGATGCAAACTAGAGTTATCTAGGGAGAGGAACCTCAATGGAAAAAAATGCCTCCATCAGATTATCTATACACAGTTCAGAGGGGTCATTGATGATTGGTGTGGGAGGGTCCAGCTCACTGTGGGAAGTGGCACCACCGTGCAGGTAAGCCAAGGCTGTGTAAGAAAACAAACTGAGAAATCCGTGTGGAGCAGGCCATAGTAATCGTGCTTCTGTGGGCTCTGCTTCAGTCCCTGTCTTAAGTTCCTGCCTTAAGTTCCCCCAGTGGTGGAGTTTGACCTGAGAGTTCCTCCCCAAGTTGCTGTTTGTATAGCATTTTATCACAGAAGTAGAAACCCTAAACAAGACATTCTCTCTCACAGCTACTCCTGATTGCATCTATAGTCTCAGAAGCCTGACTTGCCCATCTGTACGATTACTATGACCTGCCTTAAATCCCGGGATAGTCTTGGCTTCAACATGGGGATGCTCCAAAAATATAGTACCCATGATTTCTGCACAGTTCTGAGCCCGGCCTGCAGGACCCTGAGGCTGCCGCTGGCATATAGACTTGTGAGCATCAGGGCATCCCTGAACTGCTCCATCTTGGACAGAAATATGGACTCTACAGCCGCATTTCACATAAGTTTTGGGTCTCTGCCTTCAACTTGCCGCTAGGTGCTCTGAGTTCCACCCTTGAGTATGTCAAGTCCTCTTTCCTTATTGTTGCAATTTCCTTTTGATTGTACTGGTCCCAGGGAATCTTTAAGGCTGTGTAAAGTGGAAGCTGCTTATCCTCACAATGATACAATGTTATCATAAATGATACATTTTCCATGAGCTGCACCGTCTTGGAACTGGACCTGTACGAAAACCCTTCTGCCTTGAGCCTCAGCTGACAGTAGGAGAATCTACAACACAGATTTTTAAGTTCCCCCCGAAGTTAAGCTCTGTCCCAGGAGCTGGGGCGGAACTGTGGGGAATGCCTCCACGACCAGTGCTTTACTGAGGGAGTTTCCCAGGATGCAATTCCATTCCTCTCTAATCCTTTGGCATTTTTAAGGAACAAGATCAAATGTGCTCTAGCATCAAGTTCCTATAACCACACACACGCACACTAAATATTTTAAAAGTCTGCAATTCAGACAGGTGGTGTCAGGGTGTTGGACTGGCCACCTGGGTCAAGAAGAGGTGAGTAAGTCTGAGATGCCTGTGTAAAGCACACCTGGACTGCACAGTGGTACTGTGTCACCGAGCTTCTCAGTATTTCTTTGTCCTCTTCCTTATTGCTGACAGCCCTGACAGCCAACGAAATCGCAGAACTTACCATACAGCAGCATATGAACTTGAGAGCAGGGACAGGTCCTCTGACCTCCCCTCTCTCGTGCAGTCTATTGTGCATGGCAGTGAATCATTCCAAGACCTGGAGCGGTGGCTTCCCAATATTGTAAATCTGGCTTGGTAATGGGCGGCCAGCTGTCAATCATTAAGTCGTTTCTGGATAGTAGGATGACACTTCATCCTCGGTTAAATAATTCAGAGGTTTTAAAAGCCTCTCCGATGCCCCTGTCTTGTTCCTGAGCCCCTGTCACCTGGCATTAGTTTGCAAAGATACCTAATACCTTCCATGATCTCTTGGTGTTACAAAGTGCTGCATGCAACAAGTTGGGTTTACCTTTCCTGTCTCTTCAAAGCATGCACTCTTCAGTCTTAGCTTCTCTTTCCTGCTGTGAAGGGACTGCGGCCTCCATGCATGTCATAGGCACAGTTAATGTCATAACCTCAATCATGCATCTGGGCCTGTATCTATACAGTGAGCTCTTTTCTCTTGGATGTCTCCATCCTGAGCTTCTGAAGGAGGGTCACCTTGGAAGACACTCTATGGTGATGCAGAGCTTTCAGCGGTGTGGGTGATAGACCCAGACCTTCTGTCTGTCCAGGACCACACTTCCAATGCCTTCAGAAGAATCTCAGAGTGCAAGCATCTTGTTTAAATGCCCCTTCACAACTCCACTGTCTTAGGCAATGTTCTATTGCAGTTCAGAGACACCACAGCCAAGACAGATCTTAGGAAAGAAAGCATTTAATTGGGGAGACTGGCTTATGGTTTCAGAGGCTTAGTCCATTACCATCATGGTGGGAGGCAGACATTTTACTGGAAAAGTAGCTGAGAGCTACATCCACAAGCAGAAAAGAAGATGCAGCCCAGCATGGGAATTTTGAAACTTCAACTCCCACCTGTAGTGATAACCTGCCTCCAACAAGGCCACACTTTCTAATCCTTCTTAAATAGTGGCACGGCCGAGTGACTAAGCATTCAGATATATGAGTCCTTAGGGGCCATTCTTACTCAAACAACCACACATGCCAAATCTCTACACACACCACCATGATGTTTGCATTCACCCAAAGCCTACATGTTATAGTTTCATGTCTGTACTTGTGGTAAAATATCCTGACCCCCCAATAAAAAAGCAACTTAGGGGAAAAAGGTTATTCCAGGCCATACGCCACCATCATCCAAGGGGACGTCAAGGCATCAGGACTCTGAAGTAACTGGTCCGAGTACACCCATAATCAAGAGCAGAGGAACTGATGTATGAATATTCCTGCTTACCTGTGCTTAATTAGTATTTTACTCCCTTTCTCTGAGCAGAGCCCTAGCCTAAGGAATGGTGCTGCCCACAGTGGACTGAGTCTTCCTACATTAATTACGGTTGAAACAACTGGCACACACATTCTCATCAGATGTAGATGCTTCTCTGACCAAAGGTCTCTTCTTGGATGATTCCAGGTTTTGAAGCTGACAGTTGATACTAATGACACACTACATGTTTCTGCCGCAGCCTGTCCAAACGTGAGGTTCACTATACACTGGATGTTGCTTCTTTCTAAGGTGCAATGTCTTTATAAACACACTGCTTTCAACATCACTCGTGTGCAATTCAAGCAAAATAATGAGATGTGTCCTGTGAACATGGGCAATGACCCCTAAAAAGAATGGGCACAGGCATCAGAGTGTCACCGTGGGTCAGATAATTTCTGTTATAAAGTTATACAAATCCTGAGACCCAAACACTCCATGAGGGTTTCTTTGTTGTGTACTCTTTGTGGTCCCCATCTACAGAACAGGGGGTCAGATATGTGTCTTGGTGCAAAGCCACTCTGGGGTTCTCAGGCAAGAGTAACGCCATAGCAACATCCCAGGCTTGCTGTGGGTAGCCTTGGGTTGGGTGTGCCCCTGTGCTTTGTCAGTGATGGGTCTGGTGAACACTGCACCAGGCTTGCCTCGTCCTCACCTTAACAGACATATGGCTATGGCACATTTCTCTTCTTGTCCTTCTCATCTGGGATCCTGAGGGTGGAAATGGCGCTCAACAACCCACACCTCCTCAGACTCTAATTTTCAAACTCATCAGGTCAGAGACATGTCTCAACAGGATCTAGACATGGAAAGTGCTGGACTCAGGTGAAGAGGCCCCACAGGTACCTAACGGGAGGCCTTAGGGTGCCCACTAGACTTCTGGCTCTCCTTGCATGCCATGGGTCCTCTGCCCTTCCAAGATTATCAGGGTCTCTCCCCACACCCCTCTCCTTTCTTCCTTTCCCCAATCTTGTTCTCTCCTTATCTTCCTCCCTTTCCGCTCTTTTTAAATGCCTGAATGTTTGAGGCGCTGCACCAGTCTGGTAGACATGTAGGGCCTGTGTTTAGGCTGGTAGTTGGCTGATGCTGTTTTGTTCAAATTTAATAAAATTACTATACTATTGGGACCAGCTTTCAAATACAGCATGCATTGAAAGATTCCTTTCTTTCCCTTTAAGAAGAAACTGCAAACAAGTTCTATGTCTAAATTTACAGCATTTTGTTGCTGTCATTTGCTTTGTATTGAAGGCTTCAGTCTAACTACACATGGGCCTTATTTTTAAATCCCTGGCCATGGCCCCTGATGGTCGGGCCCTCCAGGCACTGAGGTTCTGTGCACACTGACAGAGCATGTTTGACTTGGGATCTAGGAATGCACTTGTGCCCAAGGTCCCTAACCTACACTCTTCCTCATAGGGCCACACACGTGTTTCTGCCAGTCCTGGTTCCTCATTCTTCTAGACAGACATGAAATCTAGTCACATTCACAGTTCTGGGACATAAATACAAGCCCCAAACTTGAGCATGGAGTGGGAAGAGCCCTCTGGATTATAACGACGAGTCTGCCTTCCTCAGCACTGACACCACCTGCCCCTTGGCTAAAGTGTACCCAGGAGTCTCCTCATGGGCATTTCTGAAGTGGTCTACTTTCTGTGAGATTGCTCTACTTGCATTTATGAGAATGACAACCACCAGGTCCTCAGATGCCAAGGTCCTGTTTCAGTCCCAGAGATGGAGAACGTTCTAGAAACAGTTTAGAATGAATCTATCCATACAGCCAAGAGTCAACAATTTGGCACTTTGGGTTAAAATCATAGCTTTAGTTCTCAGAGGCTCAACTGCCACGCACAGAGTGAGATAACTCACAATGGCGCAGCTCACACTTTTAGAGATGGCATGAGGGTGCCCTTGGCCTTGATCTTATTGTCATCATTTTCTTCAGCTTACACGTCCCCACAAATCCATCTTAGCATAGGAATGAAACCAGTGCCCCTCTTAGCAGAGCTGCCTGATCCATTCTGAGCTTAAAGGAAGTGGGCATCCAAGTAGACAATTTGTCTGTTAACACTACCTGCATGCAGAATAAACAGAAAGACGCACGCTTCTGCCTACAGTGACAGACTGGATGTTGAGAGAGACTCTGGGATTTCAGATGAGCCCATAGGAACACTCCCCCCACCCAAATTCAGGGAACATGAGTGTACACACGCTTCCAGTCCTGGGTCCCGGGCATGTTCCTCTACACCTGTCCCATTGGCCACCTGGCCCACACTTCCTCCCAGACAGCCACGCTGTCCCCAAAGTCTTGATCCTTTGCAGAAAGCAGGCAATATGATCCATAATGCTGAAAAGATGTCCTAAAGATTGAGACAAACTCTGCAGAGGACTGCGTAAGGTACAGTTTCCTTGGCTGCAGGTAAGCAGGACTCCAGTGGAGGGGCAGCAGGCTGAAGATTCCGGGCCCTCCATATTCACAGGGAGCTAAGGGAGGTGGCTTATGCCATCTAGTATCTGGCTGGAGCCTTCAGGCTTCATATTTGGCTGCCACTGAGTTTCCTTCAGAGCCATGGGTCTCTGCTCCTTTTTTTCTGCTAGAAGGTTCCATTACAACCAGGCACCTGTTTCCAGCCCTCGGAGTCCACATTTTATGTGTGCTCATGTGTACACACCCACATGCATGCCGCTAGAGATCAACATCAGGTTTCCTCCTCAGTGCCTCCATCTTTTATTTTGAGAGCATCTCTCACTGAACCTGGAGCTCACCTGTTGGCTAGAGCAGCTGACCAGTGGTCTTTTTGGGAGTCCATCCATTTCCAAGTCGTCTCTGAGCTCTGGGTGTGCATAGGAATGCTCAGCTTTGTACATGGGTTCTGGGGATCGGAACTCAGGCCCCCACACTTGCATGGCAAGCGCTTTGCCCATTGAGCTATCTCCCCAGCAAATCTGGTACCTGGTGAGATTTGCAAGTTCCACCGAGATGGTTTCAGACACACTAGGTCCAATTCAGTGCAGAATTTTCCCGTTAGCCTGGAGGGAAATTTGTCTGTCAGGGCCCAGCTTTGGTCTTGGCCCAATCTTGTTTCCCTCTCACACCTGCCTCCCATTCAGACATGAAGATGATTTTATTTGAGCCTCTGATTATTATCCGAATACTGGACTTGAAAACTGCAATTTCACAAAGGTGAGTCCCAATCTTTCTGGAGGCCACCGCCACTTTTTCTTCTCCACACACAGATGGTAAATGGCTGTCTTCAAATCTTAACTGACATTCCATGCCCAGGGAGTTAAAAGCATGTAGAATATTAAAGCCTCATCCTTACCTTTAAAATATACTTTAAAAATCTGTTCTCGGTGGGGCTGTTTTAGTCCCTGGATGATTCCAAGTGACATGAAACAGCAAGTGAATTAGTCTCAGCACGAATCACTAGGTGGAAAACGTATGGTTTCAGCATAATTGATTCTGTGAGTTCCATGAGAGGCGCTACTACCTGGGAAAGCAGTGGTTACTGATGGCTTCACTCCGCCCTGCCTGGCACCGAGTGACCTTGATCTGGATTCTTTCTTCCAGGTCTTAGGGAATTTGGATGTCAGCATGTCTCCCAGTGACGAGGCTTGGAATTTCCCAGAACACACCTGCCTGGAGGCTGGGGAGAAGTCTGGGAGTGCAGGGGTGAGGGGAGGAGAGCCAGGCATGACGTGCAGAGGGAAGGCTGAAGCCTGAGAACTGGCGCTCCAGGCATGAGCTTGGAGGAGACCACAGCATAACGGAAGATAAGAATGGTGCCCTCCTCCAGAGAGGACAGCTCTCCCATCTAGGAAGCCTGGTATCCTCCCCTCCCCCTTGCTTCCTCCGTCCTTCCTGGGCATGTCTTTCTCAGTCGACCTTTCAGCCACTGACCCCTTAGCTCTTTCCTCTCCATCTCTCCATGCCACATGCCAAGCGACAGTGATGTTTCTGGCCTGTCTTCCAACATTGCCTTCTCTTGCTGCTGTCACATCTGGCACTCCAGCTGTGGATGTTAATCATGGCTGGCCAAGTTTGTCCCAGGAACAGGGACATGGTTAGGGCTGCAAGGACTCTGTCTTCAGGACAGGGAGACTGCCAGGGCTCACAAGGGCTCTGTTCTCAGTGTCCACAAGAAAAGGGCATCGTTCACCATCCAGCAAGATGGAGTCCACCTCTCTTCTGAGGAAGCTTATGGAGTGCTGGGAGACCTGAGAGTAAGACTCACTGAGGACAGGCTCCGTCCCTGCTTTTGCAGACATCATAGCCTCCCTTGGTGGCTGTTCTTAGCACCTGTTTTCCCCTGGCATTCTGTCTCCCTAGCATGTACCAGTAGGTTGACCATTGTCGTGCTGTCTGAGGCATACAACCAATCTTCCTTGCCCAAGCTCCTGACCCTCTCCTCTCTCCCTGAGGTCACTAGACCATTGGGCATGCCCTGGGTTAAGCCTTCCTATGCCTGGGAATTCTAGCCCCATCAGCTATTTGGGGATGGAACTCTGGCTCTGAAGACCTGTGTACTGTTGCAGATACATGGGAATAAGGAGGACAAGATCAGGCCTCATGCCCACCTTTCTCTGCAAAACCAAGATGGGCACCAAGGCCCAGCACTGGAAGGGAAGCCCCTGTGCAGCAGAAGCTGGGAATCCTGCTCCCAATCACTTGGCATTGTTAAGGCCTGTTTGGTTCTATACTGGCGGATGCTGTGACATCCACTGGAATAGCATCCACCTTGCTGTAAGTAGGAAGACTCCATAAAAACAGCCTGCACCCGAAACGCCACCAGTGCTAGGCTGGGATACCCTGCTTCTTGCGTTTTACTCTTCTGGGCTCACAGGGCATACACCACTCAACAAAGCAGCTCAGGCCCCTGAAACCTTGATTTTTTTCAGCTATAAAACAGAGTCCCAGGCTACGGTTCCTGTGAAGGTGCCACGGGAACACAATAGCTACCCCAGTGACAATGGGCCGCAGTCAACAGCAGCAGGCCCTGGATTTTTTTTGGGTGGAGCCCACCCGAGGGCCGCTTTGAGTTGCCTGTCTCATGACCCCTTCTGGGGTCATAAGGCGCTGGGTAAGCCCCTGCATCCGAGCATGTCTGCCTTCAAATCCTCTCGAGGTAAAGTCATCCCTAAGTACACAGACAGGTCTGGAAAGAACACAAGCAAAATTAGCATTCATTTTTCCTCCCCTTAAACAGTGCAATGTATTGTCTTAATCTTATGCTAAATGTGTCTTTTTTTCATCCTCTCTGTCTCTGTCTCTCTGTATCTCTCTCTCTCTCTCTTTGATCATAGTTTTGTCTTGTATGCATGTTACATTGCCAAGGGGAACACCACCCACATCAACGTATTTTTACGGCCTCGCTTTTACTCTGGTAGTAACTCAATTAATTAGGGAGATTGGGATCGCGTCTAATTGCACACCTCGCTAGCAGGGACTTGCCACAGTTGTCTCCCTTCAGGAAAGGTTAGAAAACCAACCTCTCCTGTGTTTGTGGGCACTCAACTTCTTTGCAGATGGTTGAAGGCCTCACAAAAGGAAGCATCCTGTGGCAGTCCCGTCCCTGATCTAAATTGTACTTCCTTTCCTTAGGTTCCACCTGCCTTCCAGCAGGGCTCAGCTGTGGTGATATTAACAACTGCCATGCATACAAATGGATGGCTGTAACTTAACATTCCTCCCTGAAGCCAGAGTCCCTGCCCCGGTGTGCTGCCACGCCCATGAGCTCCGTTAGCAGAGAGCTTACACAAACAGCTTCAGACTGTGGGAAGAATGTCTTTGAACATCTTCAAAGGCAAGGTGTTTCTCATGTAGACATGAGCTTTCAGTTGTGCAATAGAGAGAGAAACAGACTTTTATCAAACCCTCTGCATTGTCAACTCTTACCTGTGGCTCCCCTCATGTGGCCCAGAGCCTGCTTGATGTCTCCAGAGGTAGCTTTTGACAAAATCACCACACTCTCAGACTTCCCCTCTGGGGAAAAGAGTTCCCTGTGTTTTGACTTTCAATGCATAGGATTCATAACAGAAAGCATCTAACAGCCAAGACCTGGTAGTTAGTCCCCTTCGTTGTGCTCTGAGAAGATTCTTCAGGCTGAGGACACCATGGACCTTGGTTTCTCCTGGTCAACCTCAGATGTAGAAAGTATACACAGCTGTGCTAGTCTGGTATTTGTTCCTTGTTGTGATTGTCCCAGCGGCAAAATCTGGCTTCCAGAGCACCTACCTGGGTGGGCCTGTGAATGCCTGTGTCTCTCCGCAAAGAGGCTTCAGACCCATTCACCCTGTGACTGAGACCCCACGGTGTCTCGCACCTCTGCCAAGCTTTTGTTTGATTTTCCCCCTTATTCCCTATCCCAGAAGCCATTGTGTTCATTCATGAAATTGTCAAGCTCCTGAAGACTAGTTCCAGGTGCCATTTTTGGTTGTTTGGTTTGGTTGGCCATTCATTCTCACCTGAGCAGGGAAAGTTCTTGCTTCTTTCCAGGGAATTCTGTGAGCCTTTCCCCGCATCTCAAAACTCCTTGGTGTCTGGGGCCAGTTGAAAGGTGACAGAAGTGGTTGGAACACCAGAGGAGCCCATTGGAAACGGACTTCCGTTGAGGTACCAAGTTGATCAGTCTCTCCCATGTTCCTGCACAATAAAAACTGAGACACACACCTGGAATGATATTAGATCAGTACACTTGTCTAAATGCAGGGATAGTAACTTGTGAAAAGAAATCAATGAAAATAATTAAAGATATTAAGAGGGTTTACACTAGGTGTGTGTGCTTCAGTACAGCTTTCACAGACTCAAGCATTGGAGCCCCCCATTTCCAACTGAGGGGGCTGTTTGGGAAGTACTGTGAACTCTTTGTGGGGTAGGATCAGCATGAGGAAGTAGCTCACAGGGATTGTGTGGGTTGTCTCCACACTGTGGAATCTCCTGTATCATTTCACATGGCATTTGTAAAGTGGAGTAACATGACTGAAACTCAAAAATTAGTAAATCAATAATAAATAGACAAATAAATAAATATAAAGTAAATAGACAAAAAAATATGGAGGATGACCATATGCACACAAATAGCAGGGTTCAGGACAGAAAGTCTGGGGAAACCAAATTGTGATTTTTTTTCCTTTAAGATTTAAAATTATGTTTATTTTGCATGAGAGTGTCTGTACCTGTTTCCCAGGGTATGTGTGTAGAGACCAGAGGACAGAGTTCTCCTCCTCTGTGCTGCTTCTGGGTATCAAACTCAGGCCATCAGGACGGGCCCACTTATGGGAATCAAACTGAAGCTGTCAGGATCACCATAGCACCTTAACCTTTTGAACAAACTTACCAATCCAGTTTCTCCTTTAGAAGTGATATTCTGAAATTTCCAGTTTGCTGTGAGGGGTGGTCTCCTAACTAGCCAGCGCATGGGAGTCATAGGCCAATAGTAACTGGTGACCAGTGACAGTATTCCCGACATACTGCAAAGTGAAGAAGAGGGTAGTGTAAAGCAAGCCAGGAGCCACCGTGCCTGTCAGCTCAACTGTCACACGATGCTGTCCTGGAACATGGGAGCAATAGAGACTGCACTTGCAATACTGGGGTGCTGGCGTGGTTGACAGTATGTTTGGACATGCTGAATTGTGGACAGGTGCCATATTGCAGTTTTTCACATGGCAGAGAGGATAAACTCTCTGACGACTTCTTCATTTTCCCATCCAGTCCCCCACCCCACAACCTCTTCTCCATACCGTCGTCTTCCAGGGACCCATCCACACCCTCCCACCAGGTTTTCAGGGCTTCAACCTGTAGATCGAGTGGGGGTCCATTTCAGTTCATTTTGTGTAAGTAACAGCCATATTAACCTCCAGCCAGCTGCCTAGGCACAGAGAGGTTTTGGGAAACCCATGGTGCAGAACCCTTGTGAAAGAGACAGGCTTCATATTGGACAAGTAACAGTTCTCACGCCAGTTTCTGACGAAGGTTAAGGGACTGTGAGAAATGCCAGTAAAGCCAAGTGTGAACGAACATTCTTAGGGCTGTCTTGATGACCACATTTCTACCGAGGTCTCTAGCACCAAGGGATGTGGGCATCTAATGGCATTTGTGACTCACGATGCATAGTGCTAGATTATTTGTATTTTGGTAAATAAATCTTACCCGGAGACCAGAGGCAAAGCTAAAGCCACTAGAGGTCAGACAATGGTGACACACATCTTTAATGCTAGGATTTGGGAGAGAATCAGATGGATCTCTGTGAGTTCAAGGCTACGCTGGGCCACACAAAATCAATGCAGAAATAAATCCAGTTGGTGGTGCCTCACACCTTTAATCCCAATACTAGGGAGTCATGCCCTTTATCCCAGCACTAGAGGGAATATAAAATGAGGGGGGAGAGAGGCTGAGTCTGCTTTAGTTTGTGGTTGCCCAGCCTTAGTAGAGGTAAGACTTCCCTAGTGGCTTGACTGCTTTGCTTTTCTGGTTTTCGGGTTGGACACAAATATCTATCTCTGAGATTTTATTATTTTTGCCACAACAACGAGACAGACAACTGGGGAGAATCTCCAACTTCCCCATGGTGAACCAAACTGCTCTTAAGGCTACAGAGGAAGCTTCTTGTGTGAGGGGTTGCCTTGGCAAAGATACTTCCAGGAGACGGCACAGCCTGCTAGAGAACACTGGCCCTGGATGAACACTTGGGGACATTCGTTTCTCCACCAGCTCAGCATCCGAGGAGCCTTATGGAGAAAACATGGCTCCCTCGCTCGGGTTAAAGGATTCATCGTGTGCTCTAAATATAAGATGGTAATTGCAGACATAATGGCGGTTTCCTAGTGGCATACAGTACTTAATGTGCCCGGAGAGAGAACAATCCCCACATTAAAAGGAATTATTGTATTTGTCATAAACTCCTCCTAGGGTAATTCTGCATTTGGCTCTGGGCGAGTGGGAGGGCGTCTTTGATGAGGAACATGAAGGATTACACGGAGGTGGAAGGTCAGGGGGCCGCACCTGACAGGTGTGCTCCTGGGCCCCGGCCAGGTAACTTACTAAGACTAACCTGGGGCACATTTACATTTGAAAATCAAGCCTGACAGCCAGAGAAATCAAAGTGCCTGACACAGCTGATGGTTCTGTGCTTGGAAATGTGGTTCAAAGGAAGGCTGTGGGTCCCAAGGAGCATCTCTGAGTCAAGGTGCCAGGCTGAGCCAAGGGTGGGTGTGGGGAGAAGACCCTTCTGATTCACGGGCAGAACCATTCTCGGGAGCAGACAGCCCTTCCCAACTTTCTTCCATTTCCTTGCAGCAGGGATACAGCTGAGCCTACCAAGAAGATGCTCTGCCATCCCTCTCTAGGGACGAGCCTAGGGGCACACACAGAAACAAGGAGGATGGAAGGAATGTGGGGGGGAGAAGGATTCCTGTTTATTTTGCGGGATCCATAACATGGGACTCAAAGCTGCAGCAAATCAAAGCAGGGTTGATAGTGGCCGTCTGCAAGGGGTTTGTAAGTGACAAGCTGTCTGTCTGTAGAGCTCAGACCACAACACTCACAGGAAACGGGAAGAAGCACATGCATGCTCACACACATCCCAGGGCCTCTCTTCCTATGTTATTACAGTTGATTGACAGTGAGGGAGGAGGTTGCTGGCCTTGCCCAATGACTGTAGATCGATGCTGCACACTCTGTGGAGGAAGCAAGCCTCTCCACTCCTTCTGGGAACTGGCTGCCTCTATTCTGCCCCCTTCTGAAGACCACGAGGACCTGAGCTCCTGGGTCCTCTGGCCACAGCCACTCTGCATTTGACAGCATGGCTGAGGCTCTCCAGCATACAGCTGTCACAGTGAGAGGGCAGATGACCTCTCCAGTACCTTTTCCTGGCTCTGGTGCAAACTTAGGTATGTGCAAAACTGGTCCTGATGTTGATAAAATCCCTGACTGGTGGCAGTACTTTACTATAATAGGTCCCATCATTGGTTAGGATTTGGTTCTCTCCAGTTGTAACTACCCTGTAGATTCAGTGTCCCACGGGCTAGCTGTGGTGGCAGAGGCCCAGGAAGCCCTGGGGGTGTAGGAGAGTACTCAGCCCCCCGATTCAGCACTATAGCCACTATAGTCAGGTGGGGAACATGTAGCCACCATTCCTATACCTACTTTAGTGTTTCGGTGGAAGAGCCAAATTCCCAAATTCCCAAATACATTGACACCCAACGAGATTCTGAGAAAGAGTTGAAGGAGACTCGAGGCAAGGTATCCACTGTGAATCAATATGTAAAAGTCCCTCATGTGTTTGGCACTTGGCCAGATAGAAGCTGTTTCCCAGAGCAAAACTCCACGGTGACCCGATGAATAGCTAGCACCTGGGACTCTGTGAACACTCGAGTGCTCCCTGCCAGGGAGTCATCAGGTCAGCTGAAAAGGTGCTCTTCCTCCTCAGGGCCCCACTCTGTTCCTTGGGACTGGAGAATCTGGTTCTGAGTGAGCTCATTCCCCTTTTCTGTCCCCTTAGATATACTGAAGCATTGGGTGAGGACTAGTGACCACCAAGTTTGCAGGCAGCACTTCTGAGGAAACCCTGTGACCAGCAGCAATTCCTCAGCATCCTTCCCTGAGTGCCTTAGGAGACAAACCTCTGCACACATCTCTGAAAGAGTTTCTAGATTGGTAGAGCTGAGGAGAGAAGACTCATCTTGAAGGAGGGAGGCAACATCCTATGGAGAGAGGCCCAGTATAGATAGATCTCTCTGCTCCCTGCCTGTGCATTCAATGCGACAAGCTCGCTCAAACTCCCACCTTCCCTGTCATAACAGATTGTACCCTCAAACAGTAAGACCCAATAAACCCATCCTTCCTTGAGTTGCTTTCATCTCTTGTTCTGCCATAGAAATGAGAAGAGTGACCAACGGTCCTGAAATACAGGGATAGCTCAGAGGGGAGAGCTGTGTGCTGAGAATGCCCGTGGTCTTGAGGCTAGCAGGCCATATGAGGGACATGTGAAGAAGTGTCTCCCATCTCCTGTAAAAATGAAGCTCAGCTTGGGGGCATCTGGCGAGACATCTCCTTAAGTCTCATTGCACTGCAGAGGTGCATGCCTTCTACTCCTGCGGTGTGATGAAACTCACATTTATTCTTGATTGAGGTTTGGAATCTTTTATTTAGGGGAGAAAAATAGACTTCAGAAGGCAGCCGTCTAGTGCTGTGACACTCAGTGAGGCCATTAAATTTAATCCTTCCTTCACACTCTCTCCAGGGGTGATTTCAATTAAATTTGTTCAAAATTTATCAGTTTCCTGCATGTTGGCATAAATGATTCAACACCACTTCCATATTCACTGAGCAGAAGGTATCGAAGGGTGTGCAGTATTGGTATAACTCTTCACAGTTCCTTCATAAATTCTCCTAATAGGAGTTTCTATTATTTAAAGCTCTTGTCCTCCACGTTAAATGGTCCTGTTGTTCTCGCAGCAATGGAATCTAATTACAGATGCAAATTTTTGGAGCACCCGTGGGTTACAAAAGCCATCCTGTCCCATAGGACAGACATCTGGCATTTATCCTCCTGGGGGAGTTGGGGAATATGAACATGACACCAAGGACATGGGAGAGAACAGAATGTGTGAAGAGAATTTTAGAATTTTGGAGGAATAGTTCAGACAGCAGAATCTGGGTTTCTTTGGGAGCTGGATCCCATGGTGCTGAAGCTGGATTATTGGGCTGAGAACATCAGTGGTGCAGAGGCTAGGATGCCTGGCTCCCCTGTGATCACACCACACACATGTGTGGGCCCTTGGTGGCTGTAGGAACACATACTTACCTCTGTAAACTATACACAGGGCAGGATCTGTGTTTGCCTGCTCATCCAGGGGGATTATTTCCTGTTGGGTTTTCTTCCCCACAGTTGTATCAGAGAGAAAACTCAGTGCATCTTGCATTTTCTATTCATTTGACTAAAGGTCAAATGTGACATGATTTGCTCTTGTAAACAGAAGAAGCACACTGTGCTGTGTAAAACCCTGTTGATGCAGATGCTGGTTGACCCAGCTTAACTTGAACTTTTTGTAGGTTTCTTACAGACTCTGTGGCTCTCACCTTCTCAACAGTCAGAAGGGTGTTGGTGGTGAGCCGTGTTGTCTTGCCCACGTTCACATGGTATCATGAGAGCAGTACAAGTGAGTTCTTACAGTTCTCCTCTTTCGTCTGTGGAAAGAGTGAAGTTCTGTATCTTCAGTCCATCTAAAGTGTTGTAGGTACAGAGCTGAGCTCTGAAAGCAGATAATGAAACTTCCAGGTTCTTGTGAATCCGACCAATGGAGAGTAGATGGAAAGGAGAATGTTCGAAAAAGGATAGAAAGAAATGGGCTTGGGAAAAGCTCAGAGCTGGACCCAGGTCTGGGCTTCCGACGAGAAGGAGGCAGGGGCCCTATGGCCTTTTGTGGGGCATTCACATATAACCCATTCCGTATACATATGCTATGTTTTGTTACCTGTAGATAGTCTTACCCTGCTGTCAAATCCTTTCCTGTTAATCTTGATGCTTCTTGGATCCTTTCCTAGTCTCTAACTTCAGAACCACTGCCAGGAGCAAGACGTTCTGAAAAGCAAATTCATCCTAATGACTTCCTAAATCCTAGACCCCATCATGGCGCACCATGGAATGTTGCTCGGATGGTCCTGTGGGACAAGGATTCAGATACTTACTCCAAAGTACAGCAGAGTGCCCATGTGTTTTTCAAAGTGCAGAGCTGGGGGACTAAAACTCCTTAGTTATGCTCTCTGATAGCCGTTCCCTCGGACTTAGATTTTCTCATTCCCTGAGATAATAGTGTCTGATGAGATGTTTGTGTTATGACCTGCTTCCCCACCAGTAGCAAATATTCCTGTGTATCTTTGGAGACCTGAGGATGGAGCCATGCATAGTGTGTGTCAGGCTGCTCTCCATTCAACAAGACCCTCCCTGTCCAAAACTTCTGAAAGGAGCAACACTGAGATATTACCTGGGAATGTTTTGCTGTGATGGATGCCTCCCCAGGCATGGCATAAATTGTATATCCTCTGTGTTTGTGGTCAGAGTTCATCAACAGCCAACAAAAAAAATGACAACAGGAGCCAGAGGAAGGCAGTCACACCGTGGCACAGTTAGGACCACAGCGCCCGTCACAAGCTCCTCACGGAAGTGAGATGGCAGGCTTACGCTTCTGAAAAAAGTGTCTGTGAGCTAGACTTCTGTGTTGCATGACGTAGCCTTCAAAGTCAACTCAGGAAAGAGGACGCCAAAAGCAGGTGAAGGCCCCAAAAGTTCCTCGCTATAAAACCAAGGAGAAAAGTCCAAGATCTGTCAACATCAAAACCCTAGAAATTAAAGCAAAGGCTTAAATTAATCCACAGAGCATTTGTGTAGGAAAAACAACTGGATCTCAGCAACTGTAGGACTTTACTCTGTCCAATTTTCATTTCCTTTTCCCCAACCACAGGTCAGTTTGAAACCCAACAGCTTAGACTCCTAACTAAACCCAGGCAGCCACTGAAGAATAAAGAATGAGTCTAGAAATCCATCTAAGCACACTCACCAGTAGTCTGGGCCAGTTGACCTGATGTTGGTGCCCGGAGAAACGCCTTCCTTTAATGGGGGCTCATTCAACACAACAGACTTTTCTTCAGTGGTAGACTTGGAAAACAAAGCCAATTGTTGACTACCAAGATTGCTTGTGGTAGCTGGTAACAGTTTGGGGGTCAAATAGCTAGCTAAAAACCCTAAAAAAGCTAGGATCTTTGAAAATTCTGGGTGTTTCTAAGAATTGAAAAAGTCAAGTGCATGACTAGAGCTGTGATTATGTTCAAGAAAGCCAAACAAACCCTAAGATCTCACCGCTAACTAGAGCTACAGCTGCTCACAGGGTTACGGCAGAGTTCCTGATCAAAGACTGGGAGACACATTGGTTCTGTGACTCTAATACCATTTCTGTCCTCAGCTGATTATCAAGCTAAATGGACAGTCTTCAGTGATCACACATAAAGACTGCAGACTTATAGAATTTGCTATATAAAGTTAATCAACTGCCAGGCAGCTTTAAAACAATACGAGTCACCTTGCCCATAGGGGATTTAATCTCTAGAGTCTCCACATTAAAATATTTTAAATGTCTGATCTGCTACAATGTCAAGCTAAAAGACAGAAAGATAAATGAAGAACTGTGGTCCAAACGTGGGACTAAAATTCCTTGTCTGGAATCTGTGTTGAGAGATCCAAATAACGACATGACAGGCCAAGCACCCTGTTTTGGTCCTTGTTTTGAGACAAAGTCTCTTTATATAATCCTGGAACTCGCTAAGTGTGGACAAGGCTGACCTTGAACTCACAGATATCCCAGAGTGCTGCCTCCCAAGCGCAGAGGTTGAAGGGGTGGCAATCCTCTCAGGCATCACAATGACAGGTGCAAGCAATTTTGGAAGCTGTTTTTCAAGTATTGGGATACGTAGGACTGCATGTCAAATTTACTAAAAGAAAGTTCTCTTACCAAGTAGAGAACATAAAATTATATATAAATTACATAAAACTAGAAATTATGGAGTTGAAAAGAAAGAACTATGACTCAGATTAAAAAAAAAACTTGCTCAATAGAACTGAGTGCTAATGCATGAATTTGAAGAAAGGTTGTCTGATATTTTCCAGGGCAAGAAAGGGTGTGATGGACAGTTAACAAAGCCTCAGAGTCAGAGACTTCTATGTTCCATTGGATACACAAACACCATTTGACTCCATTAGACAGACATACAGACAACTATGGGTGCTATTGGACACACAGAAACCCATGGGTTCCATTAAACATACAGAAATCTACAGATTCTATCAAATGTGCAGAGACCTGTCGACTCCATCAGACATGCAGAGACCTGTATACTCCATAAGG
>LOJH01002667.1:2478-41866 GCA_001685095.1 Ellobius talpinus
AATCATTTTGGGAATTTGGGTGTAATTTTCTCCAAACTGCTTCCTGCTGTTTTTTTGGGCAAAGTATTTTGGGGGTTCACAGCGCCCTTTCAGGAGGTTTTGTTCCATCAAAGCACATTAGCCTGGAAGATATCTACAGGTTCTCATCTTATGTGGAAACAAAAGCAAAACCTCTTTTTTCCAAAGTAACATATGCTTAAACTCAAATTTTAAATTCTAGATACCTTTAAAATATACATGTTGGTTTAGCTTGGCAGCCCCCAGAAACAAATGTTAAAAAATTCAAAGAAAATGCAATAATATACATAATCTAAACTCTTTGTGTATTTTCCATCTTTATGTGGCTTTTTACTCTATTACTTTTTAATATTTATTTTATTATCTTTACTCATTTAATCTATGACTGTGTTTTTATAACTGTCTATACTCTTTCCTCTCTCTCTCTCTCTTAAGTCTACATACATTTTTAAAACACACTGTGACCTGTTTAGAGCTTTGTTTTTGTCTGAATCTGTCTTTATTGCATATCTGTAATCATTTTCTCATCAGATGTGCCTTTGTTTTTTAAATGCTAGAACCAACTCTGCAGCCCTGCCTTTTGGCTCTGCCCCATCCAACGTGGTGGAGGTATGTTCACCACCTCTGCTAGCCATGTTCACTGCTCCAGCTCCAGGGATGCACAAGTGTATTTTGTCATTAATCAATTTGTAACATGCAACTCACAGATGCCATTTAAGTGCTTCATAATAGGACCTCCCAAAAGAGTCAGAGCCATTTGTGTTACCAGCATGAACCAGGAAGATGTCTCTTAAAGAAGCCATGCAGTTTTTGCTGCTAATGCAGAGTCAGGAAGACTTCTCTTAAAGTAGCCATGCCTTTGCTTGCCATCAACAAACAGAGCCTATCTGAAAATATGTGGTTACCAAAAAGCTCCAATTAACTTCTGGTTTTGTGGGTCTAGAAGTCCCCCCTTTTTAAAGCTATATTAAGTCTTATGTGGATCCATGCAACAGATGGTGGGTGCCATTTTGTAAATGGAACTAATTGTTCGTTTCCTGACTGCCTAGACCCAAATAATCACATAGAAACTATACTAATTACAGCACTGTTGGCCTATTAGCTCAGGCTTCTTATTAGCTAACTCTTTCATCTTAAATTAACCCATTTCTATTAATCTGTGTATTGTTACAAGGCTGTGTCTTACCAGAAAGGTTTTGGTGGTGTTTTTCTTCTTCAGCAGCTACATTGTGTCTCCTTGACTCTACCTACTCTCTCTATATATCACTGTTTAGATTTCTGGCCTGGCTTTATTCTGCCCTGTCATAGGCCAAAGCAGCTTCTTTATTAACTAATGGTAATAAAACATTCATAGCATGCAGAGGGAAATCCCACATCAATCTTCATGGAGGGAAACATGGTGGCATGCTGGCAGACACGATGCTGGAAAAGGAGATGAGTGTTCTACATCTTGATCTGGAGGCAACAGGAAATGAACTGTGTACCACACTGTGAGAGGCTTGAGCATAGGAGACCTCAAAGCAATACCCCACAGTGACATGGACCTCCTAATAGTGCCACTCCTTTTGGAGACCATTTTCTTTCAAACCACCACAGGGCTTCTAAGGGTCCGTGATTATTTTGAAAAGTTTAAAGTTAGTTTGAGTTTTAAAAAAAAGCTTGAAAGTGGCTGTTATAGTAAAATTGTCCAATAAAATTAACTGCAGTGACTGATGAGCTCAGCAAATCCTCACCCTCATACAGTATCCATAGAACATTTCTCTGCTAAGTCTCTAAGGTATGAGTAATGCAGTTTACGAAGTGAGGCTCCTATTTTTGTTTGATTTAAATATAAGCACAAACAGCCACTATGGGTTGTCGGTGTCATATTGGCCAACATAGACCAGGAGTGTGAGTACCTCATGACTGACTGTGTATTCCCCCTCTATTTACACAAGCTTGGTTATTGTTACATCGAGACTTTTCTTTGAACTGTTAAACTCTCAACTGAGTTTGTGTGGAATATGAGGGACATGTTTCACCACAAATATGCAGCGAGAAAATTATGCATATTTCTGAACCACAGCTGTATTCTAGATCAAATTTTTGGCTCAAAACAGAAGCAAAGAAAGAAAGAAAAAATTTGTGGTTACTACCCTGGGAATTAAAGAATTCAAAAGGCTTGGTTTTCGTGTTTTATAGACATGGACATTTAGAAAATGTTTTAAAGTTATAAGCAACAGCATAGGCTTCGTTTCTGCAATGCTAATTCAAAGGCAAGAATGTAGGTGCTGCAGTTAAATTGGATGTACTTTCTTTAAGTTGGCCTGCCTGGCTGTTGACCCCTGGGTCTCGAGAAATTTTGGCTTTCTCATTTAGTAGAACTGTATGGATATAATGACCTGCTTCTTGCTAACCATATATTAATTTGCTTTTCTCTGTTGTGTTAAAACAATAACTAAAAGCACCGTGGGTGAGCTAAGGGTTTATTTAGCTTACACTTACACATCACTGCCCATCATCCAGGGAAAGCAGGGCGGGAATTCAAAGGAAGGAGTTGGAGGCAGGAACTGAAGCACAACCATAGACAAATACTACTTACAGTTTTATTCTTTGTGGCTTATTCAGCTAGCTTTCCTATACATCTCCGGTTCACTTGGCCAGAGGTAGTACTACCCACAGTAGGCTGGGCCCTTCTACATCAATTATTAATGAAGAAATGCCCCTACAAACATGTTTACTGGCCAATTTGATGGAGGCAATTTCTTAATTGAGGTTCTCTTTCTTCCCACTAATTGAGGTTCTCTTTTCCTTTCTTGACTTTAGTTTGTGTCAAATTGACAAAAACTTAGCCAGAACACTGCACAATCAGAAGATATACTGACATCTTGACTCAAAACATTAAGATTTCATTTTTTGGACCCTGATGAGTTACTGCACTTCTCTGAACTTATGTTTCCCTAATAAAATGATCCAATGACAGCGACTCTGCTACATATGGATGCTATGATATGAGTTCTCTTGGGCTAGCTCACTTCACAGATTAACCTCAATCTCAGCATGTTAACATCATCCTGTGGTCTCTGCTGCACGTCAGACTTCAAACACTGCTGTCTTAGAGCTCCATTTTAGAGCATCTGGCCTACTGCACATTGCCTGGCCTCATCAGTTTTTTTCCCTTGAATCTTGTAAGTGTGATTTTATGACCTTCTGCATGCTTACATGAACAGCACTGAATTCTACTGCTGTCCTAGGCCACTCCTTGGGCCACAGCTGACAACAGCAGTGTCTTTTGAATGTGTTTATGGCTAAACCAAGGTTAATATTACCCTAGGTGGCTAGAATCTGTAGAGTCTATTCTGCCAATCTCCTTTCAAACACGTGCTTATCAAATGTTTTTTCAGCTTTGCATCCTGTAGCATTCAGTGAGTGGGAACGGTAGGTGGCTTTCCTATCGTCCTGGTGCCAAGGGGAAGTGGGAGGGGTCCAGTACAATAGTGCCAATCTCTAATAGTTAGGCTCAGCCTGGTTCTGATTTTAAGCTCACTCATGTTCCTTTTGTAACAGAACAGCAGAGTTCTTTCAAACCTTTCTGTTCCACCTCCTACTCTGTTTTTCTGGATAGCTAGCTAAAGACAGTGATCAACACCCATGCCATGGTTTGAATGCTATACTGCCCTGTAATTTCCCCCACAAAGTGTGTCCTTTAGTTTTGAATTCAGCTCCATCCAGATATTCAGGAAATGGGCAGAAAATAGCCAGATTATTTTCCAGGACATAAAATTACTGATCCAATGCCCAGTTCCAGAGAGAGTCCTTATCCCCTGTTTAAACCTCATGAGTTCAACTTCTACTGTTTGTATTTTTCTTAGGCTTTTGATTTTCTGGACTCCTACCACATTTGAAGGCTTCATGTAGCCACCAACTCCAAACTTTCAGACATCCTTCTCACAAACAAATTTGAAATTCCAATGAATTACACGGCCAGTTCTATTGTAAGAACAACCCCACTCCTAGTGTTAACAGGCTGTGTTTCTTCTTTTGTTGCTGTAGCTAAATATCTGATAAAGAATGATTTATTTGGATTCACAGTTTAAAGGAATGGAATCCATCATGGGGGAAGGTGTGGTAGCTAGGACCAGCTTGCGTAAGGTGGCAGGCCCTGGTGGTGGAAGCTTATTGTACATTTTTCTCACATTTCTGGAGATCATAGTGTAGACAGCTTGATCCAGGGCTATTCTGAAATACTCAAGGCCTAACTTCCACCAGTCTACTTCTTCCAGGTGGGACTCAACTCCTAAACTCTCACAACTTCTCAAACTAGCATGATTTGCTGGAGACCAAGTTTTTGAACACATGAGTCTGTGGGAGACATTTTCAACAACAATGAAAAAAACCCTAACAGCTGTTAAAAATCAAAGAAGAATTTTCTGTGAGAAAGGTCATGAAGAGTTGGGCATGATTGGCTCATTTAGGGCTGGCTGAACAATGAAGTCAATAGGAAAAGTGAAAACAGATGTTAAAAGAGAAACATATTAAGAAGAATCTGTAATACACAGAATAAGTTATCTTTGCTTTATAACTAATGGGAAATTATTGAAGGTCCTGGAGCAAGGTATGCACACAGTTGGTTCAGCATTTTACAGCAACCTCTGGTACTTGCATGGGTGGCAAGAGGCAGCTGGATTCAGAAAGTGAACATGCACAGCCTTGGTAGAGATTCCTTCAACTTTGACAATCATGTGATGGTGAGCAAATGGTTTGCCACCCTTATTTTTTGCTGATGTGGTATGTCCTTCTGTATACGTGTTCATTTTATTGGTTGATGAATAAAGCTGTTTTGGCCAATGGCTTAGCCGAGTAAAGCCAGGCAGGAAATACAAACAGAGATCTAGAGAGAGAGAGAGTAGGCAGAGTCAAGAAGACACCATGTAGTTGCTGAAGGAGACAGACTCCGGAACCTTACTGGTAGGCCACTGCCTCATGGTGATACACAGATTAATAGAAATGGGTTAATTTATGATGTAAAAGTTAGCTATAAATACACCTAAGCTATCAACCAAACATTGTTGTAATTAACATAGTTTCTGTATGATTATTTGGTTCTGGATGACCAGGAAATGAAGAGCAGTCTCTGTCTACATTTTTCTATCCATGACATAGCAATGATAGTGAAAAGTACCTCAGAAGTTTGCTTTGATGGTTAAACGAAAACTAAGCTCAGGATTTAAAACAGGAGATAATATTAGCAAAGAACACATAAATGATTGCACCAACACACATATGCAAGGAAAGAAATGTAAGCAAAGTGGGAAATAGGTGCTTGTTTTGAGTTGGGTATAATGTCGCATGTCTGTAATAGCAGTACACAGGAGACTGAGGCAGGAGGATCATGAATTTGACAATAGCATGGCTATGTAGCAAGGCTCTCCATTTTGAAAGAAAGGAGAGAGAGAGAGAGAAGGGACTAGTTTTTGGTAGGCTGCAGAAGGCTTGGAGAGGGGTCCAAGACCCTCTCTGTCTAGTCCCAGCTCTAGGGACTTGCTAATTAATCTATTTTAGGCTTCTTTTTCCTTCTCTGTCAATCAGAAGCAGCAAAAATCCTTATTTTGTGGAGTATCATATGTGTGCTCGTCTAAGAGCCCCAGCATCTAGTGACCACTTACAAAGGGTAGTATTCATTATTAAAGACGATTCCTGCAAGGAGTTTGTGATCTCATAGCTCTTTACCTTGATAATTCCTGGGCTTTGTTCAAGTAAAACTGAAGTGAATCTCTAAACAAATGTAAATTATGTGATTGTTTTTCATATGATCTCTGCTTCTGAGACAATGCTTTCATTTCAAAGGGTCGATTTGATGATCCCACGACATAATTCATGGGAAGTGACACACAGTAAGAATGTGGAAGCTGTACTCTGTAATTCCTTTTCTTCAACTTTCTCTCACACCTGCTCTGAGGTGTGGAAAGCCATACAAGGTAGCCTGGGTATGCAGAGCCTAACCAAGACTGACAAGATCCCCATTTTCTTGCAAATAGAAGAATAAACAGTGCTATAAATGGGGAATTGTGAGGTCAGAAGGAAAGAAAATTACAAAAGCAGATAGATGCCACCAGTTTCTGGATCTCTTGCTGTCTGAAGCGCACTGATGGCCACAGACTACTAGGGGATGTAGAAGCCGTCATGAAACATTTTAAACTGATTAAAACATAGAAAGGTAAAATGAGAGAAAGGACCAAGGACTGGAGGGTAGATTGATGCTGAAAACACAGGCTTCATTTTCCTGGAGGATCTGAACAGTATGTACATCAGCTAACTTCCACATCAAAATACAGAACTAAATTAGCCAAGTGAATAAACTTTTATCAAATTTTGGATTAATTATGGTAGGTAGAGAGTGCCTAGGAAATCTGATTTAAGCAAGGTGATTGTTGATTTAAACCCTGGCTCCCCTATTTGTGAGCTCCATAGCCTTGGGTAAGTTATTCGAAATGTATGAATCACCATTTCCTCAATAGTTCCTAAGCTAGTACATTAATGAAATGATTAAGTGCTTTATAATTCATACAAGGCAAATAAAAGAGATTCCAGGAACACCATAACCATAAAATTTTCTAGCTATTGTAACTGTGATTTATGCTGTTAGCTGAATCCATACAACTCAAAATAAGGAAAGCAAAGGTGGCTGTCTGTCAAGGAGAGGCAGATCGTCTACCTCTTAGCATGCATGGTTTACTCCTCATATTTACTAGATTAATAGTTAATAGTCACCTGATGTTACCTTTCCCAAGGGCAACTTTCCAATGAGATCTCTTTTGGGTTTTTTTTCAGTTTTTTAAATTTTAACTTTCACACACACACACACACATGCACGCACACACACACACACTTTCTTTTCCTTGGGAAACTGCTATTTACTCTTATCCTCAAATACCTGCAGGTGTTACATTGCTCATAGAGCTTTCGTCATTTCCACTCTTTAGTGTGCTTTCCTCCTCCTCCACCAATATAGGTAATAATCATGGCAACGACAAACCCATTTTATCCTAGCTCTGTGCTCTCCTGTTCTCCTACACTTAGCCCTTGCCAGAAATGTGCTTTGTGCCTGTTGCTGTGTTGGGTACTCTGAGTTTGTGGTTGTAAAACAAACAAATAGCTTAAAATTTATCAAAACAACAAATCCTGCAAAATCCTATATTAACACAAATAGTTTGCTTAACAGACTTCAGTATGGTTTCTGAGCCAATCCTTGCATGTTCTTGAAAGAAAAAGAATCTCATGTCAACAAAATTAAAAATGAATTGATAAAACAGCCCATAGAGTCAGTTCAGCACAAAGCTCTTTTGGGACATGTGACACCAGGTTCTTTAGGCCTTTAGATTCTCATGAGATGATTGTTCTGCTTCATCAAGAATTCAGTTAGGTCAGCTGGACCAGAATTTCTTCTTCTCTCAGACGTTTCTGTGCTGATGTTCCAAGCACTGACCTGCCACCTGCCCTCACTCTCCCGCGTGCAAAATTCCACTGTCACAATCCTTCCTATTAATGCATTATATTTGTTCTTTAAGAAGCTCCTACATGTATACAATGCATTTGGGTCATATCCATCCCTCATTCTCCATTTCCAGCTCCTCCTAGACATCCCTAACATCCCCCCTACAGCTCGTCTCTTCCTCCTCCTCTTCTAAATAGCACACGGAATCAAGAGGTGTGTTAATGGAACGAGACCTTTGAGGTGAGGGTAGCACACTAGGATCCACAATCTTGAAGAAGACTGACTCTTCCTCCTGCCAGTAGCTCCCCAAATAGGGGTGAGGCTGCATGAACCCCTTCCCCTCAGCGCTAGAATAGTAACTGGATTGATGCTGTGCTGACAGCCACACTCCTATAAGTTCATGACTGCAGCAGCCCTGTCAAACCTGTCTGACAGCAGTTTTCCCAGCCCCTGGCTTTGTTACCTGAACACTGAGGGGTAGGGTGCCAAACAGTGGTGATCCTGAACATTAGTAACCCTAAAGTATTTAATACACATCACTGACTATTTTTTTCTTTAATAGTATGCGTGAAGCAAATGGCAAACATCCCATGAAATTATAAGAAGAAAAATCTAGGGTTAAAAACAGCATATGGCTCCATTAAAAGAATCAGAATAGACATGTTTTGTCTTCTGGGAAGCACCAGTCACTGCATCTGGGAAAGTGGGGGAGGTGGTTGAATGTTTCTGCTGGCCAGATGAGTGGGCTGACAGTATTGGAGTTGGGGCATTACTTCTTTATCTATTGAAATCCTTTCTTGCTACACAACGCATTTTTCATTATAAGATATAATAAATAGTACTTAGTTTATGTAGTTGTTTGCAAAGGATGATTTAATTGAATTGAAATGAACTGAAGTCCAGAGTGCTAGAATATAGTAATAAATACAGTTTATGGCATATTTCAGTGTAGAAAGGATGTTTGCCTACATTGTTCAATGCTGACATTCTTTCTAAGATGGTTATTATCTTTATTTTAAGATGTGTACAGTAAAATTAATGGAAAGTAAGAAACTTTCCTAACCATGCAGTGGTGGCACACACCTGTAATCCCAGCAGTTGGGAGGCAGAAGCAGATGAAGCTCTGTGAGTTCGGGGCAGCCTGGTCTATAAAGTGAGTTCCAGGACAGCCAGGGATGTTACAAAGAGAAACCCTGTCTCCAAAAACAAAAACAAAACAAAGAAAAAAGGGGGAAAAAAGGAAAATTTCCTAGGTCCATTAATTTAGTTGGCAACTAGTAATATTCCTACCATGTTTTATCACCTAATCCAGTGTTGCCCTAATCTAATAGCTCTTCACAGCTTGTCAAGGTAGATCATGTCCCTCCTTGATAAAAGAATCAAAATATTATTGTAGGAGTTTAGGAATTGTTTCTGTCAATGATAACATAACATGCAGGTGAGCCCCAAAGTGGAGCTAGGTAGGGTGGAGGAAGTGGCATAGAAGCTGCCATCCCAAAGCACACCTGGCCGCTTACCAGCTGCATGTCAGAAGCCTTTCTGGTGAGACTGGTGAGCCAAGCTGAGACAGGTTTCTCCTTCAACACCGAGGAAGCCGACTCAGAGAGGATCAACTCCTCTACATTACTATCCAGTTGTGGACACAAAAAAAGTTCTCTTTCTGATAAAGGTAAAAAAGCTCCCTCTAGGCAATGGATTAAAAATGAATTTGTTTTATAAATGAGAAGAAGAGGTAGGGCAGTGATTGAGAAATCCTACAGGGTGGACATCAGAAGAGGAGACCATGTAGCCACCTCCTCTGTGGTGAAGGCCATCATGACGGGAACAACATGGTAAAAAGAAGTTCTCCACAAAGAGCAGATACTCATCTCTCTGGATTTTTCTAGGTCTTAATAAAAATTATCAAAACACAAACCAATAATATCTTGCTCTGGGTAAGCTGTGCAATTCATTAAATTTGGAAGAACTTTCTGCTGCAGTGTGCTCACACATTGCTTCATTTTTGCATTCCTGTCTTTCTTACCTAGGTCTTTCTCACTGAGTTTTTGGTTCTAGACCATCAGGCCACATTTGTCTCAGTCCAGGCTTGCATGTTCTGAATGCTTGGCTGACACTCCCTTAAATACCTCTGCGGCTTCTCCATTGCATTTCCTGGCCATTTTGTGCTCTAGCTAGGATTCCTTTGTGCTAATCAATTTCACTAATTAGTAAAGATAAGTTTTAAAAGTATTTTATAGAAAATTGTATTTTGTAGAAAATTGTATTCTGTTTCTCGTGTTTCCAAAAGTCTGTCAACATGTGCTTAACAGAATAAATTTGTATTTTTTTCTTGAGAAGCAAACAATCAAAGAGATAGTATGTCATCTCTTGGCATTTTCGCAGGGCTTTGGCCTCAGTTGAAGACTCCAGTAGAGAGCCAACATCTTAAAATTATTTTGGATATTGTGTGCTAGTATGTAGCAATTTGTTTGTTCTTAAAAAGTCTTTGAACACTAATAATTAAGCACACATCCAAAAAATAGGATGAGATGGAAGCTGAATAGGGGCTTGCATTCCTCTTCTGCAGATAGCAAATGTGAACTGGATGAATTCATTTATAACTGACAGACTTTCCTTGTAGCACTAGCTATGGAGAATTAGAAGATATGTATATGTATATATATATAATTCCTATATATTAGATTCCTGTTCACTTGTCCTGACCTTATTTTATTACCCTGTGTTCCTATTTCCACAGGGCCAATGCCCATGCTCCCCTAGACAGTACACTCTCATGGGCAGGGCAGCTGGCATTTGTTGGACTTCTGAAAACTCTCCTGGGCATCTTTGCAAAGTCCAAGCTTTTTCTAGTCTTTGTTTAAAAGTCAACAATTATTGGCCAAGTAATTAATTTTGAAAATTTATCTTTAGCTTGCAAAATGGATGTAGCAACCAAATCTGCAACTGAATAGTGGATTTTTTTCTTCGTTATGACCTTAGTAAGTGCTGAGAGCTAGTTAATGGTCAGACAAAAACATCTCAATCCCTTATCTCCAGGATCTTATCTCTAAGAATTCTTCTCAGGTCATGTCTTTTGGGCAATTTTGCTCCCCAGATTTCCCCTCTTCCCCCTGCCTAGGTATATGTTACATAACAATTCAAAGGAAAAGCCTACAAAAAGAGCCCATGTCCTTGGGGAAGCAGGGGCCCAGGAACTGAAGGTAGAGGAGAATATAACACTGAAATCAAATATGGTATCTGTTGTTATGTTGTGCTCCATAATCTCCATATATATTGATCAGAAAACATGAAGAAATCCAATGGGTACTGAGCAGGAAGCTTCCTCCCTGCTAGCTAGCTCTTATAATCTTAGAATTTGGTGTGGGAGATTCTGGGAACGAAAAAGTCCCCAAGAGTTTTACACAACCGGGCACTCTGTGAACTACGACAATGATTGGTATGGCAAGATATGTTTATGAGGGCAACCCTGGCACAAATGTTATATGGGGCTAAATAACTGCTTTCTTATTGAACATCCAAGTCTGAGCCATAGGAAAAAACTATGTCTGGTGCTGTAAACCTGCCCCAAGCCCATGGTTTGGGAGCTCATAGGTCTGAGGGCCTAAGTCCACTACCATTAAAATTTCCTTCAGAATCCATATTCCTAAACCCATAGATTAATGTACTCATGCTTCATCAAAGAGATTTCTTTATGCAGTGGGTGGTGGTTTGGACAGAAACTCACAACTGGCCAAAGTACAGAGAGAAAGTGTCAGTGAGGCACACAGTCACAAGCTGACACCTACATCATTCATACCTTCGGACTCAGGGACCATTGTGGAAGAAGGAGCAGAGAGCGTTTAAAAGCCAGAGGTCTGCAGGGACTTGTGCAAAACAGTGCCTTCTGGACCTGACGGAACCTCTGCAGCCATGAACCCAGAGCCGCTGCAGCTGTGGCTGCTTGCCTAAGACCTGCACAGGATCCAGCCAGTCAACACTCTAGCTTGGGGAGAGAAGGCGCTGACGTGGAGAGAGAAGGAGCTCTTAGGCTATGGTTTGTTGATGATTTCTGGGGAGGGAGAGTCAGTTTTCTGTAAGAGTATGGTCCGTTGTAAGTCAGCCATGCTCCAGAGGATGATCCCAGGCACATGAGTACAGAGGCAGCACAAATTTGACCTTCCTTTTTATTTTTTCTGACATGAAGTTCAGGATAGGGAGGTAGGAATGGATCTGGAAGAAGTTAGGTAAGGATGCGAGTGGTGAAAAGGGTCAAAATAAGAACACAATGTCTGAACTGAAAAGCAACGCCGTTGTCTTGGGGGAAAACATTGCAAAACACACAAGTGACGCATCAGCTCATTAAAATGTGCCTCTTGGCCTCTGTCTGGAAGGTCAGGCCTATCAAGGCTGTCGGCTGCCAGGACAGCTGTGGCTGCAGTCCAGGACACTTGTACATGACAGCCAGCTCAACACAGCGTCAGAAGTTGGGCACTCTTGCAAGTGGTTGCAAACGGAATCTTTCTGGGAGTAAAAATTATTTGAGAAGAATAGGTAAGCTGTCATTAGACAAAGTATAAAGCCCCACAAATGTTCTACATAAATTTCTATGTGCTGAAGTTTGAAAATAAATACTGTCTTTGGCCTAGAAATTATGCTTCTAGGAATATATCCTAAAGGGTTGGCCTAAACAACTGCATGACTTTACACACGAAGACATCTGGTGTCTTAGTCACTACTCTATGGACATGAAGAGACACCATGACCAAGGCAGTTCTTCGAAAAGACACCATTTAATTGAGGGCTTGCTTACAGAGGTTTTTTTTTAAGTCCATTACCATCATGGCAGTGAGCATGGTGGTACGTAGGCAGGCCCTGGAGCGGTAACTGAGAACTACATTATGATCCATTGAGAAACCTTTTACAGGCTTTTGAAACTTCAAAGTCCACCCCCAGTGATACCCTTCTTCAAACAGCGCCACACCTCCAAACCCTTTCAAATGTCACTCCCTGGTGACTAAGCATTCAAATATATGAGCCCATGGGGTGGGGGTGGGGGCATTCTTATCAAGCTACCATATCTGGTGCAGTGTTTTTCTCATTTAAAAAAATTAAGTAATTTAAAACTCCTTACAATAATCAAATAATTAGAAATGACATACTATACCAAAGTCATCATTATTGACAAACACTTTTAATTTGATTGTATTTTAAATTGTGCATGAAATAGCAAGTGACAACCATGAACACCTGGAGCTGATATAATATCCTTGGTGTGAATACACCCTAAAGGTAGAGACAACAGTTACCTTGTAGCAATGCAGTTCACAGTCGCATTTACTTTTTCAGTTGTTTTCTAGATTTTCCAAAGAGCACAGAGGCAGAACAGGACAGTACTCCAAAAGTCAAAATTTGTATTTGGTTGGTCTCTCCTCTGTACTAACTTTGTTATTGTGGATATTTTGCTTACATATTTTGGGGCCTCGATTTCCTGATCTGAGACTATGAGACACTAACAACGCCTCTACCACAGAGCTATTCTGATAATCAGATGAAATGCTGGGCGGTGTTTACAAGAGTCCAGGCACTAGGTTAACCATTTGATACACTTAGCTTTTTATTGCTTGCAATTAAAACAAATGCATCAATCACTGTAGCGAGTCTTTCTCTGTACCACCAACTCCCAAATAATCACACAGAGACTTATTGTTAATTATGAAAATTCAGACTTAGCTTAGGCTTGTTTCTAACGACTTACTATAACTTAAATCAAGCCCTACTTTAATCTACATTCTGTGACAAGGCTCGTTGCCTCATCTCTGTACTGCCCATTCTGCTAGCTTGGTGTCTGGCTGGTGATTCTACCTTTCTTCCTCTCAATGATCTTTCTCTGCCTGGAGTCCTACCTATACTCCTTCTGCCTAAGTATTGGCCGATCAGCTTCTTATCACACCACTCACAGCAAACAGCTTCACACGGTGTACAAATGTCCCACAACACACGATACACATAAATGTTTAATTCCTATAACAATGAAAATAAATGCAATTTTTGATTGATTAAAACAGACACGTATTATTTATGATCCAAATTAATCAGTGTGGTTTACTTTGAGAAAGATGTGGCTACAAACTGAGAAAGGAACATTAATCAAAGTGGCAAGGATGGGCAAAGCATGACTTCACTTACCCACCTCCTCTCCTTCAGGCCATGCTTGTCTCGTTCTCTCTTGTCTGCTTATCACTCTGGAATGAGTTATGATGACAATGTGACATGCTGCACCTAGACAGACACAGTCTCCTGACAACCATTGAATTTGAGAAATGCAATGCCCAAGTAGCTTTCCTTCCACTGAGGACTTTGGATTGTAGATTCAGATGACAAAAGAGACAAGATGTAAGAAAGATACACTGAACCGACATTTCGTTTTCAGTTCCAACTAGCTATGCTAGATCTCTTTAGTTCATTTCTCTCAAAGAGAGGATGCTGTATTAAAATAGCCAACTCTCCAGAGAATAAAGCCGGGAAAACAAGCAGTTTAATCTCAGTTTCCTATAGAAGTCTCAATCCATGAAGCTGAATGGTTTAGGAGAAAAGGGTAGCTTAAATGTGTAGAGTTAAAATTGGGCAAATAATTTTGTTTCTGAAAGTTAAGTTTCCTGCCTGTGAGTCAAGATGAGCAGCAATTCACTTCAGAAAGTTAGTGGGTGGGTTCAACGAAATATCACTTGAGTATATCGCTTAAGTATATGACATAAAGCAGGTATACCTACTAAGCAGTAGCTACTGGTGTTGGGGAACAAGGAAACAAAGAAAGAACGAAGTCTACATAAGGATGCTAAGAGCTAATAAATATCAGCAGATAATATATGTCCCTTACTTTACATATAGTAATCCTCACAGGACCCTGAAGAGCTTTGGGTGGCCTGTGCTGCCTTCAGGGACACCAGTCCTGTTTGGGTCCATGGGTCTGAGTTGATGTCTGTGACTCCTGTTGCAACGGAGGGCCCTGTGGCTACCTGGGGTCTAATCAGCCACCTAGGACCATGTTGGTGCTCAAGGGCCATGCTACCTCCTGTTGCAGAATATCCCTTTATGTTGTGTGAAGATGTGTCATTGTGATTGGCTTAGTAAAGAGCTGAATGGCCATTAGCTAGGCAGGAAGAGGTTAGGCGGGACTTCTGGGGACAGAGAAGACTCAGAGAGGCGGAAATGTGGAATCACCAGTCAGACGCAGAGGAAGCAGGATGGATAGCACAGAGTAAAGCTAACTGAGTCACATAAAAGAATGCAGATTAAAAGACACAGGTTAGTTTAAGTTATAAGAACTAGGAACAACCTAAGCTAAGGCTGAGCTTTCATAATTAATAATAAATCTGTGTCATTTTTTTGTGAGCTGGCAGCCCAAGAAAAATACATCAACAGCTTTCAGGGCCATACAGACCTAACTGGCACATACTGCTATCCGGTGCCGTGGTGTTGTCCAGGCCCAGGCTGCTGCCGAGGGTCATGTCTGGGTTAATGTCTGTGGCTTCTGTTGCCACAAAGGCCATGTGTATTCATAGGCTCTGGGCTTTCGCCTGAGGATGGGTTAGTGTCTGAGGGCTTCACTGCCACCAGGGCCATGCACGTCTGGAGGGCTTGTACCATCACCTCGGGTCATGGTGACATCCAGAACCAAGCTGCTGCTGAGGACCACATCCAGGTCTGTGGTCCTACCACTGCAGGGGTCTGTATTGAAGTTCATGGCCCATGTTGCCACCAAAGACCATGTGGATGTCCAGGATCAGGTCAGTCACTTGTGTCCACGTTGGTGACAGAGAGCCATTCTGCACCTGAGGACCTTATCTGGGTTCATGGTCTTGCTGCAGCTGGGGTCTGTGTTGATGTCTGTGGCCTGTGTCACCTCAGGGGGCTATAGCAAGCACACATGATGAAATCAGAGGGCTATGCTGAGCCAGCCCTGCTCTTTGCTGGCCATGGAATAGCTGGTCCTGCTGAACTGGCTAATGAGAGAAACCATATCTCTGTATTTCCATTTACCGGATTTACATTGTTATTTTAAATGTGCAACAAATGCATTTAAAAGAGAAACCACCCCCCTAAGTAGATGTGGGAATTAATACTGCACTGAACATAGAAATTTGTCTCACCCAAGATGCCCTTAGCCACAAGGAAATGAATTAATTTCACAATTGCAGTGCATGTTTTTCACAGTTAAAGATCAGACTTCAACAGCAAGTGTCAAAGTCTCCATCAGTTTCACACTGAGTTAGATCTCAACACAGAATATCTGCTGGTGGATGAAGGATTGCTTTGTCACATTTGGGTCTCTGCTCCTGGTGAGTGTTTTCATCACTTCCTGCCACAGCCCTGTTCCCACCTTAGCAAACCCACCACAGTCCATTCGTCTGTCCCACCCCCATGTCCACACAATAAATTAAGTCAGAGTCTAACAACTCTGAGATAGCTATCAGACAATGGAAATAATCAGAAAATAGCCACCATCTGAGGAATGTGGCTTAGAGGTCAAACCCATGGGAGCCAGATATTTTGGGACTTAGAGCCAGTGTGATCTGTAAGAGATGAAGCACAATGTCTCCTAGTAAAAGATCCTCATGTTACATTTTTGTTTTAGTATTAAGAAATGAAAGAGAGAAAAATTGTAGGAGGAGGGGCCACTTGTTTGTTCCCAGCTCCCCAGCTAGCTTAGACCCAAAATAATCACACAGAAACTGTATTAATTAAACTGCTTGGTCCATTAGCTCCAGCTTCTCATTGGCTAACTCTTATAGTAATTTAACCCATTCCTATTTATCTGTGTATCACCACATGGCAGTGGCTTACGGGCAAAGTTTTGGCATGTCTGACTCTGGCGGTGGCTCCATCAGGTCTCTCTGACTCTGCCTTCTCCTCCCATGCTATAGGCCAAGCCAGTTCTTTATTCATTAACCAATAAAAGCAACACATAGACACAAGGACCTCCCACATCAAAAAAATGCCAAAAAATAACGCAAAAGTCATTGTAGTAAATCTGCTTAAGTCACTCTAAAATAGCCTTTAAAGCAAGATTTCTTAAATCTGCTCAGGGATTATGTGACTTTTGCAAAGATATTTATTTTTATATGAATAATTTAAAAGTAAAACTTGGCCCTGGAGAGTTTGCTCAGCAGTTAAGAGGGTGCCTGGGTTTGATTCTCTGCATCAAATGGCAAATTCCATCTGTAACTCTAGTTTTAGGGAATATGATTCCCTCTTCTGGCCACTGCGGCATCAGGCATGCACATGGTAAACAGACACACAAGTGGACAAAACACCCATACATATAAAACAAAATCATAAAATAATTTTTAAAAACTAGAATTTTGGCATAAATTATTACGTGGTGGGGCTTGAATAAGTACCCATAGACTTGTGTTTGAGTGCTTGGCCCATAGGGAGTGGCACTATTAGGAGGTGTGACCTTGTTGGAGGAAGAATGTCATTGTGGGGTGGGTTTTGAGGCTTCAAATGCCCAAGCTATGTACAGTGTGGGACACAATCTCCTTCTGATGCCTGAGGATCAAGACATAGAATTCTCAGCTCCTTCTCCAGCACCATGTCTGCCTATATGCCACCATGTCCCACCATGACGACAATGGACTAAACCTCTGAAACTATAAGCCACCCCAATTAATTGTTTTCCCTTTATAAGAGTTGCCATGGTCATGGTGTCTCTTCGCAGCAATAGAAATCCTAACCAAGATACATTACATATTCTTGGTCTGTGGCTTGGAACATTTACCCTCTCTAGTCATAATTTTATTGGCTTCTGTAATTGCTATGTTGTTCAGGAATGTTTTCATGTTGTAACAGAAACATGAAATAGTGAAGTGCTTCGTTTTCTCCAAACTCTCACCCTGTAGTAATACAAAGCCATTTCATTTTGTTATAGTATAGGGTCTATGCTGATAGTTGCCAGTAGACATCTCATTTAGCATGAGTATGCCACTTTCTCAAAGGAACAATTGCAATCACTTTTCAAGAACTGTCAGTGTTTGTATCTCCCTCTTCTGTAGGATTATTTTGGCACAACCTTCAGATAAATGTTGGCCAAACACCACAGCAGAAGAACTGAGGTCAGGAAAAGGAATACTGCCTAAAGTATGTGACACATTTTATGTTAGAATGTTCCACTATTAAGATATCACCTTCCTGGGTAGGCATACTCTTCAGGCATACTCTTCATTGTAGAACATAATTTCCACATAAGCTGAAACATCCCTCTATAAAACAGACAGTAATAGATAATGGCAAAGTGAAAGAAACTAAAATATTATCTATACTGTGATCATGCAAGCGTGTATATACTGATTATGACATATACAAGGTAAGCAAAAGTGACCCAGATTGACCAGCCAGTACAGAAACATGTAAATAAAAACATTATCCTCTAGAACAGTGGTTCTCAACCTGTGGGTAACAACCCCTTTGGCAAACCTCTATCTCCAAAATTATTTACATTATGATTCATAACAGTAGCAAGATTACAGTTATAAAGTAGCAATGGAAATAATTTTATGGTTGGGATCACCAAACATGAGGAACTGTGTTAAAGGGTCACAGTATTAGGAAGGTTGAGAACAACTACTCTAGTATATGAATACATTCCAAGACTGTCGAAAAACACATTTTCAGCTACTAGTAAGTATAAAGATGAAAAATAAAATAATCCTACTATTAAAATTAGACAATATAGGTTACTGTGGAAGAGATTAGTCTTTGTTTATTCTTTAAAAAAAACAACAGGCAGTTGTGAGATTTTATCCATGAAGAAATTAAAAAATATATAATGTGTTCTGCAAAGACTTTTTAAGTACCATTCATCGGGAACTAGAACAAATCTGAGTTTACTAAAGTCAAGAGTGACCTACAGTTTCCTAAGGATTTAAAAGCATGGTGTCAGCCTTCTTCTGGAGATTGGTAGGTCATCTCTTTGAGCTTCTGGAAGGTCAGCAATCCTGGACTTCTGTGAAGACTGAATTCATTGGTTTTGATGAAGTCAGGTGATATTAAAGTTGTGGAGAGCCACACTTGGAATCATCACTGCTACAGGTATGATGCCTGGCTACCTACACTTGTAATACACAATGTGGGTACACCTACATATAGCCAAAAGCACCAGGAACTGAGATCTGTGACACAGCCAAAAAGCAATTAGGTATGGTTTAACTAAAGCAGATCTTTTAGTATTGTTGGCTTATTTCTCAGTCAAGACACCAATTTAGTAACCTAATTTCTGGTGTAAGAAACATTTCAGCCCACTGTCACAGGTATACATGAAATATATCTGCATTTATACACCACATATCAATTTCCATTCTACCAGGATGGTAGGCACATTGGATGTCTTGGCATTCGGCTCTTCCCTTTGTAAAGAGTCTTCGAGAACTGGAAGTGTGGAAGAGCTCCTTTGGAAGTCAGTCATTGTTCTACCGGCTCCCTACAGACAGGTGCATATTTCTTACAGGCCCGAGTGCCACTCTCAAGCAGCAGGATAAAGATGAGGTCTCTTTTCACATTTCTTCCCTGTGCTACTGTTGAGGCACAGAAATGCTGAGAGGCCATCTTGGGTCTCTTCTGCCAAGACCTCTCCAGTAAACACTGTCAAGTGTTATAGGCCTAATTCAGTTTCACCACTTTCCAGGGACACTATTCTGGAAGGGGCAGCATAGAGTCCTTACTGTGGAAACTACAAATATCTATATTGTCATGAATCTTTCTGCCTCCCCTCATGTCCAACAGAACTTTTCCTGTCTCCCAGGAGGGCTTCTCAACCTCAGCAACTGGACCAGATATGTGGTTGTATGGGGCCGCTACTGTATGTTACAGCATATTTAGGTGTTCTCTGGCCCTTCTCCCCCACCAGGTAGTTACCTATAGCTTCTCCACCCCCAAATAATAACCATTTAAAAAATGTTCCTGCCAAGTGTCTTGTGAGGTGCAAAATTCACTCCACTTTAGAACTATCATTCCAGAAAAATCCTCTTTTCAAAGTTCATGTTTACTCAAGTATTTATACCTGAGCTCTAAATCCTTACAGCGCCCTGTCAGCCAACCTCCTTTGTCAGGTACTTTATTCATATTTTAATCTATGCCATGATAAAAAGTATGATTTATTCAAAATATCCTTTCCATAAGAATGACACAATTTTATGACCTGTGAAAAACTGCTGAGTAAATGGCTAAGAGAGCGTTCATGAAGACTACACAGAGCCATCATACTATTGCTGTGAGTGCTGCTTTAAGTGGATGCTCAGCTCAGAAGACATCTTCGGTGTTGACAGACAGCTAGCGAAACATGGCTCACTCCTTCATTTAGGAGTTTACACTAACCCATTCACAAAACCTTCCACCCACAATTTGTCCTGCCTGCAAGATGTGCTGAGGGTAAAGGTAGCTCAGAGCTTGTGGGAGCAGGCAACCAGTGTCTGACCCAACTTGAGACCCATACCTGGATCGGAGAGGAAACCCATGCCTAATACTGCCTGGTTGGCCAGGAACCTGGATATCCCTGAGACCTATGATAGAACCAAAACGGCTGAGGAAAACAGAAGCCAATGAAATGATTTCTAATGATGGTCTGTTATACTTGTAGACCAGAGCCTAGCGTAATTGGCATCAGAGGCTTCACCCAACAACCGATGGGAGCAGATGCAGAGACCCACAGCAAAATGTTAGGCAGAGCTCAGGGACTCCTGCCTAATAGGGTGGAGTGTGGGATCCAGAGGAACCGAGGACACCAGGAGAACACGGCACACAGAATCAACTAACCAGTGCTCATAGGGGTTCACCGAGACTGAATTGACAATCAGGGAGCCTGTATCCGTCTGAGCTAGGTCCTCTGCATTTATGCTATGGTGTGTAGCTTGCTGTTCTTGCGGGACTCCTAACGGTGGGATCAGGGGCTGTCACTGACTCTTTTGCCTGCTCTTGGGACCCTTTCCATCCTACTGGGTTACATCGGCCAGCCTTGATGTGAGGGTTTGTGCCTGGTGTTCCTGTAACTTGTCATGCCTGTTCAGCTGATATCTCTGGGAGGCCTGCTCTTTTCTGAAGGAAAGCAGAGGAGCACTGGATCTGGGGGAATGCAAAGGTGCAGGTGGGGGGAAGACTGGGAGGAGACGAGGGAGGGGGAGCTGCAGTTGAGATATATTAGAGAGGAATGAAAAAGGGGAGGTTAAACTTAAAGGGGAGGTTAAACTTAAAGGGGAGGTTAAACTTAAAGGGGAGGTTAAACTTAAGGTTTTATAAAATATTTTACAAATTCAAAATGGTTTAAGCCAATGTATGCCATAGCTGTATGCCCACCACCCTCTTTGGAAATAAGTGGTTAATACTGCTATTAAACCCCAGAAAGAACTCTTTCCAAATTCCAGTCCAGCCACAGCTGCTGTGCTGGTTTGGTAAGGAGACCACATAGTTAGCCTGAAATTCCCTCTGCCAAGCCATAGTGGCCTATGCAACTATTTCAATGATTCAAGAGTTTGGCTGGTAGCAAACAATTAAAATGCAAAAGGATTCAGAGATACTTAGGAAAACAAATTTAGGTTCATTCAAAGGGAAAATTCTGCTGATATTTTGAGAAAACAGATAGCAGCAACTCCGAAGAGCTGTCCAAAATGACTGAAGGTTTCTCTGAGGCACAGACTTCATTCCAGCCCTCAGACCATGCGACAGACCCCTTGTTTGTGATTCCTGCTGCCCGGAAGATGAAAGCATCTCAGGTGGAGCTGCATGGGTCACAGAGCCTCTGTCTTCTGCACTTTTCTCCTCTTCTTCACAATGCCTCTGACAATAAAGAGCCTTGAGCAGAGTGCTGCAGGCCTGACAGAGCACACATGCCAAGCCAGACTGCTTTACCTCACAGCTATCTGCTGCAATCAATGGAGGAGAAACTTCACACGTTAATCACACTCTTGTTGATGAGGAGAAATGGGATGTCACATAATGATCATTCCAACAATCAGTTAACACCATGTAAAAAATTTAAAGGTAAGAAATGCTGCCAAAGGATGACTATGTTTTAAGTCTGTTATTGATAAAAAAATTAATACGATTGCTACAGAATAACATGCATACAATTGCATTATTATCCTACCCTGAGTACAGAGCATCAAAAGATCCAACAGCAACGACGCTAATGCCTGCCCTAAAGAAGCGTCTAATAACAACATAGAGTATGAATGAGGCTCATGCCAACTTTTAATCTAAGTAAAGCGTGACTTCTTGATAGAATTCTTTATTTTGTCACACGATGTTGAGAAATTGTCACTGGAGAGACTCACTCACCCAAAGGGAACATGGAAGGAAAGGCTAGAGGAATAGAAACTGAAAAAAAAATCGCACGCAGTTTTCTACAACCAAAAAGATTACACAATATTTTACAAATCACACAGAAAGGAAATAAAGCCTCCAGAGGACAGGGAAGCATAAAGACAACTCAATAATCGAGGCTTAATTATTTAGTCAGTGTATGCCCATTGAATAAATGAAATGCTAACAGTTAATATTGTTAACCCTGAAGCATAAGGCAACTTTCCCAAGGGAGTAGTATGGAAAAGAAATAACGGGGAACATTAAGGGAAAAGTCAGATAAGCCTGGGTGCTGCTTCTCCCTATTGCTCTGGTGAATGGGCAGCACCACTGCATCTATGGAGGATAAACACTGAAGGTATACATGGGAGCTAGCCTGTGCAGAGACGGGGGTGGCAAGAGAAAACACGTTTCTGGGTAGGTCTTCCCCATCTTTTCTTCCTCCATCCGCAGCGGGGACTGGAACATTTCTAGGTCTTTCCTATACTCACTGGAGAACAGAAGACAGCAAGGTCTGCAGGAGGAAAAGCTCTGACTTTCACTGAAAAATGCAAAGAGCGTATTTTTAGTGGGAAGCATGGCTGAGAAAAGTCCACAGATATAAAAAGTCAGGGGAAGTGACAGATAGGAGGCCTGAGATGAAGCCAAGTAAGCTTAGGCTAAAGTGCCTTGTTTTGTTTTGTTTTGTTGTGAGTATCTAGGGGTCTGTAGGACAGATTGCGAGGAGGCTGTTCTTTGAGAGACAGATGAATGGAGTAAAGCTATAGCAGTTTTGTTTTGACATGAGCTGTATAATTATCTTCCATAACATCATCCAGCTATTTTAAGTTTCAACATTTCGGTTGGAATGAAACAGCTCAAATAGGACACCCCCAAACTTGGGCACCGTCATCCAGGATGTGACATACACATTCAGCCAACGCCCACTACCACGGTGGCAGGAGAGGTGCAAGCATCCGGGAAGTGAGAGAAGGATGCTGCGCTGACTGAGCCACTGTGCCCAGGGATTCACTTGCAGAACTTGCAGTGCTCAGTGATGGTTACACAAGGTTCCGGTTCCTGTGAGGAAAGCATCAGGACCAGCACTAGGGTACAGAGCAAGGATTCTACTGGCCATGAAACAGCAACTGCTGGTGACCTTGACAGCTCGTTCTTAGGGGACAGCAGGCAAATAAAGAAGTTGCTCTACTAGCTAATATCTTACACATTAACTGTCTTGGGAAATAAGGACCATGGGGACTCGTGGGGACTTGTGATGTCTCTGTGTCATTTTTTAGAAAGAGTATTGAATGGCTTCAGCAACTCTATCCAGACAAGAACTAGGTGCCCAAATTCTGAAAAGTTGAAAGTCTATGCTATTCTATTAGCTAAGCAAATTAAATTAGCTCAACTATTAACCTAAGATCATGAAATTATAGCCCAGATATGAAGGACAGAGATACATAATATTGATGGAGGTCTAGGGGCCAGTAGACATAATTGGTAGGAATAGCTTGTTTCACTAGATGCAGTGGTCAAACAGAAGATTGGATCCCCAGTGAAGGTGAGTGGGATATGATATTCATTTACTGCTATTTCCATCAGATACCCCAGCTTACCCTTAATTTCAATCACAGCTGTAATGAGTTCTGTTAAACCTCAGGGTCATGTTGCATGGGTACCTGCCCTCCTAACCGCAAGAATCTTTCTACACTCCATGTCAGAGCTTCCCCCTAGCCACTAGAGTCTAGTTGACTAGTCTGAACAAAGACGTACATGAAAGGGCGAAAGTTAACAACCCTGGCAACTTCATACACTTGGCAAGGAGACTTATGGTCACATACTCCAGATCCTACATACTTTTAAGAGGCATTGTGTGATCCTTAGAAATCCCAAGGCAATGGAAACCAGGTTACCCATGGCTGCAACTCTGCGGGATACACCAGTAATTGCTTTGTACTCCTCACTCGTTGATCTCCTCATAATAGTATTTATCCATGTAACCATCAGCCACAGGGACCCAGGTTGTTGAGGCAGGCTCTGACCAAGGAGAGTGAAAATTGTAATGATGTGGCTGTTTCAACAAGGCTCTTCTGTCTTTAGAGACATGTTTTCTCATTTTATTTTACTTTGTTTTGCATTTCCTTAGTTATCACCTCCTCTCTTTGGAAATAGCCAGTTATCCCAAAACTTCACTTTTAGTTTGATTTCAAGACGATGGCAGTGCAATCTTCTGTGGTCTCCACTTTCTGTGTGTACGTGTTATAACAAACAAGGTTAAGACGCCGCCACGAGTCTGGGACATTCTTAGCACTTGCTCAAGAGGATGCAGTTCGTATACATGTTTCCTCAAATGGCCTCATGCCCTCCCAGTCCTGTGGTTAGTAGGGTTTGGCGGCATCTGACTGTGAGTTAGACACCGGAGTGCGGTCTACCTCTAGAAAACACCAGACAGTGATTCACAGGCCTTGGATTCCTTTTTACGTTTCTGCTCATAGGTGTTGAGCAACGTCTTGTCCTCCCTTGCTCAATTTTTCAACTGTAATAGAGCCAGCCAGTACTTTTTCTGTATCCCAGATTAAAGGGATCAACTTTAACATCACCAAGAGCCTTTAAGATCATCAGGAACTGGCCTAATTCCATTATACTTTCTTGTGTTTAAAAATCTAAAGTACATCTACTAGCTGTATTTTGATGTGGTTGGGGTATGATTAACTACAGAGAAAAAGAGAGAACACTTTTGTACTTTTATTTAATAATTGGAATGTATCCTGAGTAACCTGTTTTTTAAAGTAAAGATGAATTTCTTCCAATAAAACTTCATGAATTCAAAGCAAATGTGGACTGGAACTTAGCAGCACATAGCATACAACTCTCACATTAAAGACACATATGAAACCTCAGATTGGGACACGGGGGATGCAAGCAAAGGATGCATTTAGCTTCAAAGCTCATTTATTGTATTTTATGGGAAGGGAAGGTATGCATATGAGTGTACATGTTTATGTGTGTATGCGCACATGTGTGTGTACATGTCTGTGTCCTAGATTTGTGGTTTTCTGATCTTTAGGAGTCGTCTACACATGGCACACTTTGGTCACATAAAATGAAATCAAGCTGGTACTGGTCTAGAAGTTTCTGCCTTTCTAGTTAGCTTCTACAGTGCTGGAAGGTGCTCTGCAGGCTGCTGGAGGAGAGAAGTCTTTAAGATTCTTATCTAAATATGATCCCTATAAGCTAAAGTAGCCACTGGCCTGGAAAGATATGCTCATTGGTGCAATAACTGTGTGACCTTTATGAGGGAAACCAACAGTTTTCTGACCACCTTTACTTGAAAGGAGAGATTTTATATCTGGTACCATAAATCTGGCCAAGAACATATTCTATATTGCTAATGGCTACAGCATCAAACTCCCTCCTAAATATTTTTCTCTATATCTATAAACTAGTGAATCATTCTCACCCCATCAGAAGCTTCCTATAGTAGTGGGTGGCAGTTAGCATAGAGACCCACAACTAATCAGTGTTCCGAGAACAAGTGACCGTGGAGAGCGGTGAACATCTATGTCACTCCTTCCTCCACCAGACTCGAGAAGCATTGTAAGAGGGGTTGAAAGGTTTTAAGAGCCAGAAGGCAGGGAGACTTCTGTAAAATAATGACTTACAGACTTGACAAAGCCCTTGCACTCACAACTGCTGTGGTTGCCTGCAGAAGTCCTGCAGAAAATCAAGCCAGTCAATACTCCAGCCTGGGTGGATAGGTGCCTCAGGAGGGGCACTCCTAGCTAGGGAACTATTGGCAGTTTATGGTTGCTAGGGGAGGAAAAAACAGTTTTCTTCAGGGATGTGGCCTCTTCTGGGTTATTCAAGCTGTAGTAGATGGTGCTATCATTCCCATGGACACATGGAACACCAATTGGACTTAGAGAGTTATTTTACGCAAAGGATATGAAGTTGAGTGGGGGATGGGGAACGTGGCAAAGAGTCTGGGAGAAGTTGGAGGAGGACAGCTGGAGGTGGGTATGATCAAAATATATTGTGCATATGCATGAAACTGATAAATAAAACAAACTAAGATATTAACAAAAGAAGTAATCTTAATAAGGCTTTAATCCTACCTATTTTCTGTTTAGAGAGAACATTTACTTCTTCAAATTATACTTAAAATACTTCGGCAAAGATTTAGCTTATTCGTTTGTATTTTATAACCAAGAAGCACAACCAGATCAATGGTGTATTTTGTGTGCACCGCTGGGATGTAGCAAAAATGGGATGTGATCTAAATAATGAGTAATTGTTACTGGAGAAGTGAGGTAAACACTATAGGTTGTAGGTAGTGGCTTTCCAGAGAACAGCGACCAAGTTCTTAGTGAAAGGAGGAAGTAAAAAGCTTGGGAGTGAAGGTGGGAGGGGGAAAAAGAAAAAGGATTCTCATTTGTCGGTTTTAGCCGAGTTAGCCTAAAAATGACAAAAGTCCCTTCTTTCAGTTCTTCTTAGCTGTCTCAGGCAAGACTGCTTCTCAAGCCTAATAACAAGTTTAATTAAAAGCAAGAAAGAAAAACTGTTTTTTACACCACACACACACACACACACACACCTGTGTACACACACAGAGGAGTCTGAGTTCATCACTCTCCATACTTAGATTTTTTCCAACATATCTTTATTGTTTGGAAATTTCACACAAGGCACCCTGTTAACACTTACTTCCGATTTCTTCCAGGTCCACCCTCCTACTCTTGAGTTCTCCTCAAAAAAGAAAAAAATACACCAAGTCAAACTTTTGTTGCTCATAAACTCATTGGAGTGGTCAAACTCCCAGGAGCCAGTCCCTTGAAGATAACTGAGTCCTTCCCCACAGTCCCCAGACAGAAGCCCTCAGCTACAGGAAGAGCCACAGTTCAGCATCCCCAGCACAACGTGAAAGACTCTTTTCAGTGTTTTCCTGTCTAGACTGTTTTGGGGGGTGGGAGAGGTTGTCACAAAAGCCTTCAATGTCTCTCATTCTCAACAACTGTGAGCCTGCAGTTATCAACACCACTGCCAAAGAAGCTTCCCTGCTCACAACAGCCAGGGGCAGCATGGATCATGGACTTACACATAGTTTCTGGGAGCAGCACAGACCTCTAACATCCACAGGGCCTCTGGCGGTAACATGAACCCTGACTATCAGCAAGGCCTCTGGCAGCGGCATGGTCCACAGGCATCAGCACGGCTTGTGGGGGCAGCACAGGCCAGACATACCAGCAGGGCCTCCTGGGCAGAGCCTGCAGGGGCTCCAGGCTGCTGCACACCACTGTGCTGCAGCTGTTCTGCCATCTTTACCACCTCTCCGTCACACATTTATTCACTGAAGTGGCATTGGAGTGTTCCCACAGTGTATATCCCAAACAGCTTTACATGGAAATACTTACGCAAGGCGTCATTGATCTGGTTCGAAGTTTCTGGTTTCTGAAGCACCATAATTACTAGACTATCCCTGAGACTCACATTCTGTTATTACCCGGTGATCTTGGTGCTGGGAAGGGCTCTAGGCTGCTGCTGCACACCCTTCTGCCCTCAGAGCCTGCTGCTTCACTGGCTCACCATCTATGACCATCATTCTCGTATCCCAAGGGCAGCACGGCAGCCTGTACTCTCCTCGACCAATCAGGGTGATCAGCGGAGCATGCTACAGTGGTGGTGGTTCCTTGCTGCAGGATGGGCCACTGACCGGAATGTCCCGGCAGGCTGAGGACTGGCGCTATTCAGCAACAGCATGCATGTTCTTTGGCGGCTGCTGGCAGAGCTCCTGTGCCTGTCGCTAGATCCGCCATTCTCCGCTGCGCACAGCTCTGCTCCACCATCGTTCCTTCCAATTTCTTGAGACCACTTTTAAAAAGTATCTTCCCATAAGATCTCCTTTTTTATTTTAGTTGTTCCAGCGATACTGTGGGTTCCACAGACTCCTCCTCTGCCACTGGTCTCCCCTTGGAGTCCCTGTGGGTTTTTCAGGCTCCTTGGAGCTACTCCGTGGTCCTTTGGGTGCTGGCAGCCTCCACCATCTTGAATCAGATCTCCGGGGAACCTCTTTATATTTAGGTATCTCTAGCTTGAAAAAAATAAGATTGGTGTTCCTATGCTCATCTTTTATAATTCCATGAGACATCAAGAAATTCAGAAAAAGAAAATGTTTAGCATTGCCTTCAGGAAGGCAATATGACACATGAATATAGGATGTGTATGTATGTATTGTGTGTGTGAATATATGGTGTGCATGGTTGTGTGTGTATGTATTCCTTTGTATGAGTGCCGGTGCATACTTGCCAGAGCACATGTGGACTTTAGAAGACAGCTCTAGTGTCAGGTGTCACTTTCCACCTTGCTTGAGACGAGGTCTCTGTTCTTTGTTGCTGAGTATAGCAGGACAACTGGCCCATGAGTTTCTGGGGATTCGCTTGTCTCTGGCTCTCACTTTCCCATAGGAACAATGTGTCCCAGTTTTATGTGGATTCTAGGGAATCAAACTCACACTCAAACTTGCACAGCAAATGCTTTAGCCACAGAGCCATTTCCCAACTCCCAGTAAGGCCTTCATTTTGAACTCCCCTTTGGAATAAGAATAGAACACTTCTTAAGGCATTCCTCAAACTGGTAAGTATCTATACTGTAAGCTAATTTTAGTTATCTCACAGAGAAGGGTGTACCCTTCTCCATGAGGACAACTCCACAGAGGCTCCATTGTTTCTAACGTTACAATGTGGTATGTGAGTACTTTCTCACTTTCTGTATCAGAGACATCCCGGGCTCAGCACATACCTTCCTTCCAGATACTTTCTCACCTTCATCGAAGAGGTATACACTTGTACAATACTGTACAACACAGTATGTGCCTGTTGGTCTTAAAGGAAGATATGGGGATAGAAAAGGAGAACCATAAAGTTCTGGGTTTTTCTTCCACTCACATCTGCTCAGTGTAGCAGCTTTTTAGGAACACAGGAACCAAGAGAGCCAGGAGCCCCACAGAAATGCTATTGCAACACCACTTGTCATATAAATGCTTTATTGAGTGAATTAGACAATAAATGCATTCACGACCATCTCCTTAGTATTATGCTGTCTCCTTACATTTTTAATTCTACCTTTGTACACTTGATGGCTTAAATTTGAAGACAATTTCCAGCACCTAGTAGGTGCTCAGTGTGACCAGTCCTATCAATAATTCTGATGGCAAGCTCTAGATAATATGGTTTGTCAATGCCTGGCAAAGGGCAGGTGTAAGACAAACCAAAGTAAAACCCAGAGGACCATCTGCAATCTGTTGTCTGAGAAAAGAGCTTAGTTTTCACTCATCAGCATTCCCCTCCTCAATCTATAAATAGGCTTTTAAGAAGAGATATGGAGAAGACATATTTTTGTGAATCCTGTTCAGTCTCAGGTTTTGATTAGTTTTAAGAAAATTGTTTCTGCAACGAAGTCCTAGATTGAGATTCCCAGATTGAGTCAGCTAAGGCTTGTGGTTGCTATGAAAACATGATTAACTGTTAAATTAAAGCCATACCACCAGCTGCTGGATTCTGGGCAAAAAGCTTAATATACAGGAGTTCCAATACAAATATTTAGATGAATCTGTGACTGTCAAAGAATTTACACAGTTTTATAAAAAGTAAAAATGTAATATACTCAAATCAATTTCTAGGCTGGTTTGGAAAAGTGTGTCTACTTCTCATGCAAAGAATGAGTCAAGCTTACCATTATAATGAACTTGTTCAAAAGCAGAGGGACAGAGTAGTGCAGGAACATTGAAGTTCACCAATACCAAGATATATATTTCTAGTTCTGGTCTTTGTGTTGTGCCTTCAGGTGTATATATTAAGATTTATTTTTATTATTTTTAAGTTTTAAGTGTGTGTGTGTGAGAGAGAGAGAGAGAGAGAGAGAATGAGGAAGGGATGGAGGAAGGGAGGGAATGAGGGAGAGAGAGAGAGAGAGACAGAGAGACAGAAAGACTAAGAGAGAATATATGTTTGGGTGCTTACACATAAATGAAGGTATTCATGGAGCCCAGTATAATCAAATCCCCTGGAACTGGAGGTACAGGAAGTTATGAATCACCCAAAGTGAGGTCCTCTGGAAGAGCAGTGTACACTCTTTTTCTTTGTGGGGGTGGGGAGGAGTTCAACCTGAAGATCAGAAAGGCAAAATAGCCAGCCACTGGCTCTTACCTCTATCTCAGTCAGAAATGGTAAACCTGCCTCCAGGAATCTCAGAATGAGACTATGTGTGAGAGCTGTCTCCTCCCATCTTAGATTCCTCTCTAGTGCTGGAGTTCAAGATGTGTACTGCCCAATTCTATGGCAATCTAGTGTGGCTACTGGGATTAAAGGGGTGTGTCACCCTTGCCTGGTCTGCAAGGCTGATCAATGCAAATGTTTTACTCTCTGAACTTCAGGCAAGCTTTATTTATTAAAATGCAGATGAAATATATACTCTCAACCACTCAACCATCTCATTAGCCACATCATGTATGTTTTTAGTTAGACTTTTAATTATACCCTAGGTTTTTATGTATTTGGTGAAGACATCTTTTGTGTCCTCTGTGTCTTTCAAGGAAGGCAGACTGAAACAGTACCTACTCAAACACTGAGAACTACAGACTCAGCAAATACTGCAATCTCATAGTAAGTAGGAGTAATAATAGCTGTATCATATATAGTAGGGCTGGAGATGTGACTTGGTGATAGAGTGCTCATCTGTGACATGCAAGTCTCAGAATCTGACCACCAACACTACCAAAAAAAAGCAAGGTAAATGAAGGAAAATAAGAAAAAAAAGAAAGTGGAAAGCATCAGAATGCCAAGTCTATAAATATATGAAGAACTATTTATGACTGTAGGTAGGTAGATTTATAACTAACCACTGACTTTTTCTCCTGTTCTATTTTTTGTGTTTGTGCAATTAATTTTTCTGCAAGTAGAATCTTGATACATTTCAGGCACACAACTAAATTCTCGATGAAAGGCTTGGTGTCTTCTTTTTTTATTTGAGATGGGGTTTCTCTGTAGCTTTGGACCCTGTCCTGGAACTCACTCTGTCGACCAGGCTGGCCTAACATTCACAGAGACCCACCTGCTTCTGCCTCCTGAGTGCTGGGATTAAAGGCATGAGTCCCCACTGCCCAACAAGAGTCTAAGGAGTCCAAGTGAGAGGAAGAAACAACAAATAAGTAATGATCTTTTAAGGACTTTCATCTGGAATTTTTTGGACACACTTTTATAAGATTTATAACCTGTGGTCTTACCTTATATTACAGGTAGAAGAGAGTAAGGAGGACAAGGTTTTGAGACTGTTTTTATATAAGTTTTCAGTCAAAGTGAAAAACTAAACAATCATTGTTATAAACAAGGGTAGAAAGCAAAGATTGCATGTTTTCCGCAGCTAATCAGCATTTTACTAAGTCCTGCTAAAACTGAAACACTGAATGTAAACTGGATAACTTATTTATACTTCTACTGAGAAGAGCCTTAAAGAGGTACCTCTAAATGCATGCAACTGATTTCTTGCCCATTTAAAACACGTCAAGATTGCCTTTCTGTGCTCTAGCCAACTGTACAATTAAGTGAGGCACCTACACACTCAGTTACAACCATGGAGTTTTGTTGCAATCCCTTCTTCTTTCAGAGCTGTGAATAATATGGATCTGGGGCCACCTTGTGACAGACTGGAAAATTCCTTGCACTGGATCCTTGGATCTGAACTTTGGTTTTCTTTCATGGAACGTGTTACCTTAGTGAGAGGGTTCCAATGGGCAAAGCTGACTTATACCAATACAGAGTGACTTTACCACACAGTCACAATATAACCAGTTTCACACTGACTTGTTTCTGTTCCCAACCTTGGCAACAGATGTACCCTGTATCACTTTCGACTCCCAGTGAGTCTGTGGTATGAAGTTCACGGATGTTCACCGTACAGAGAACATAACCGAAGTGAAGATGATGAAGGCATTTTACTGAGTCACACATAAGGCCAGTGGGCTCTGACGAAGGCTCAAACTATTCCACAAGGAGAAGTGAATGAATCGTTTTGTGTTTGTACAAAAAGTTCAAGAGTTCCATGACAATATTAATAAGTTAATAAATATATATGCTGCTTAATAAAGCTTAACACATTTAATTTAATTTTGTTAGCACAGTATTGCTTTATGGCTGCTTTTATGAAATTACTATATAACAGAAAACCATGAGGAACTTGAAAGAAAAATTTGAGCACTACACCATTGTCAATAAACTCAACAGTACAGAGATAATGTCATAGATTTGTGACACTTCTCTCACACACCGCTACACCTGCTGTCTTAGTCTTGTGCTATTATTCCACTTGTAATATTGATAAATTTATAAGGAACAGGAAGTTTACATGAAACAGAAATGTGCTTCTCCCAAGACACAGAAGCCGCAGCTCAGGGTTGAAAGGTTTTTTATTGTTGACTTCAGGCACAGGATCTATTAATTCAAACTGCAAACTTATAAGGTGTCTAGCATGTAAATAAAATGCCTCGGATAAAATTTATTTTCCTATCTCTTCACGTATTTATGTTCAAAGAAGGGAATTTTGCCTGTAGTGGCTGCAATTATTGAACCACACACAATAAGAGAAGAGTGTCTTGTGTTTTCACTTTTCCTGGTGCAGATGATAACACCAGACTCCTGTAGTAGTAGGCAGCCCCTGGGCAGTTTCCCCCCTTTACCCTTATCCCAGCTGGGGCAAAACCTGATGCCAAATATTTGGCCTCTTTGCTGATTACTTACTTTCAGCAATTATATTTTTCTAATTCAGTTTTCATTTGTTCAGAACTGAAACCTGTATGCTTTTAAAATTTTACTGACAGCATCAGAAATAGTTTCAAATAACATCAAATATAGTTTTTTTAACCTATTTTCAGAAGCCAGATTTGTTCCATTCAATGGAAAGAGAAGTCTATGGATTTCTTATTGGAAACTTATATTGAAGATCATATTTCCTTAGGGAAGAACTACTCTTCCAGTCTATGCACATAAAAGCAAGGGTTGTGAATTTAGCTAAAGTGGTTGAGTGCTGGCTTACACAGCGTGATTCAACCCTCAACTCTGGAAGGGAAAAATGGTGATGAAGTTGAGGACATATATCGATGGTCCAATTCTATGATCTAGCATGTATGAAACCCTGGGTCTAGCCTCAACTAGTGTAAGTGTGTGGTGGGTAGCAAGGACAATGGCAAAAAGCTTTCATGAAGGAGAAAGTTATTTTGGTTATTGGAAATGGTTATGAATTCAGTCCTCTTTATTTCTGCCATCCAAGTCTCCCACGCTATACAGTATCTGGGAGAAATAGATAACAGTAGACCATATCTCTAGGCGAAGAATCTACCCCACATGGCTGTATGACTGCTTTAGTTGGAGTGTGTAATACAAATAAAAAGTAGACAAAGCTAGATAAGTAAGTTCTTTGTTAAGTCCATTTGTCGGTAGAAATCACCACACGGTCAAAACTTTAAACCCTGGTTAACCATAGTGGTAATCCCATGAAGCTGTCTTAAATAGCAGTAGGACGTAACAGTGGGGACAGCAAACTTTCCAACGCCTGTGGACCCAAGGCCATCAAAATTTCTAACACAATTGACATCCTGACCAGTCTCGACCTCATAGTATCTACATTATCCTGCACATGATTCAGCGTAGCTTAGCCCAGGGGCCAGGAAGGTGGTACTGTAATAAATGCATGGTATCTAGAGCTAAACACTTTGATTTGAATCAGTCTCTGCCTTTCTTTAGAGCATTTGCCCGGCTTTAGAAGTCAGTGCTTGCGCAAATTTAGTAAGTTACTAACATGCTTTGAGCTTCGAATCACTAGATAATAGGAAAGTGACCTGTTGCACAGCCTTCTTGTAAAGAGATAATAAAAAGTCAACTACAGGGGTGAGGCCTTGTGGGATTTAACCATCCATGTTAGCGTGTCTACTGGTGTTTACCATCTTGAGGATCTTGTTTAGGTGATCATTTTCTTTTTTTTTTAATTTCATGGGTGCAATATCCCTCTCACATATAGAAGACATGATCTCACAACAGACTTCCTGGTCCTTGGGCTCTTAAAATCTTTCAGCCCCCTCTTCCACAATGTTCCCTGAGGCCTGGGTATAGAGGCTGTGTTACAGATATAGCAATTAGGGTTGGGTACCCCAAAGTCAGCTGTTCTCTATGCTTTGGCATGTGGATTTTTGTGGTGCTCTCTTGTCTACTGCAAAAAGAAGCTTCCTTAATAAGGGTTAGGACTACACTTATCTGTGGATTTAAGGGTAGGTTTTTAGAATTCAATTAGGAAATATACTGGCTTAGGAAAATGGCAATACTGGATTCTCATCTAGGGTCTATAATTTCATCAGCCACAGGTGTTTGGTTAGGTTGACAATGACACACATTAATTACCTCCTATTGAGTGGGCTTTTAGTTTAATTATATAGTGGTTGAGGATCCCCAAGTTGTAAGTGCCATTATTGCGCCCTTGGATATATCTTGCTATGTTGGTCATTATTGTGGTTCATGGGCTTTACAGCTATAAATATACTTCATACAACAAAGAGGAAGAGAAATAAACCACTTTTCTGGTTTCAAATAGTACTTTGCCATAGAAATCATGGGCTCCTAAGGTACCTGTCATTAGATCTCAAGAAGATTTCCTCACAGTTTCGGAGCCCTGGACACTTACATTGCCAAAGCACATGTGGATCCAGACATATGAAAAAGAGCCCTGAGAATGAATACATGCATCGGGTTGTGTGGGAAGGCCAGAGAGCAAGCAGAGTAGCTCCACATTTCAGAAGAGCCTGTTCTTCTACTGGCATTAACTTCATGGAATGTCAGACAGCCCAGCTCCCCAGGGTGTGTGTTCTTCAGAAGCTGCCTTTGTCGAATAAGTGCAAACACAACTCTGGAATTTAGAAACAGTCCGAGAGGGGGCACAGCGACCAAGAGTAAACCGATGTCCTTACCATGCTAAATTCTCTAGCTCAGCACTTTCTCTTCCTGTTCCATTCATCACAGCATAAGGTAGCATGCAGGCAGTCCATATTTGAAGAAACAAAGTCATTAAACACTTTGAAAGTATTTATTTGATCTTAATCAGCTTGAGGTGAAAAAGTGTATAAGAATGTGATTCTTTGAGCGGGCACTGGACAATATTTGACACAATGGAAGTACTGAAAACAGTTGAATTGAGGCTAATTTCATGAAAGGAAAACATCCTGCTAGATGCTCCTTAAATTAGAGCTAATAATTTTGAAAACCCCAGGAAAATGTCTTAATTTTTAGGAAATTTTGCTTGGCTGCAAAGGGAAGGGGGCACCTTTTAAGTCAAACCTTGACACCAATCGCCTTTCTCATTGACAAATTTGAGTTCTTCTCTATATAAAAATAACACTTAGTTGGGCATGATGGCCCATCCCCCAAGTCCTAGCTGCTCTGGAGACTGAAGTAAAGAGCTCTGTACCAGCCTGGGCATCGCAGCCAAAGCTTATCTGAGCAAAAAGTACCACTTGCTTTTTTGAGTAACAATTGAGAGCAAATTAATATTTAATCTCCACATGGTACTTTCCTTTTTAATAGATTTTACAATGTCCTCTGTGATAAGACAATGTTATTTCAGGAAATAAACTCTGCATTTACTAACAGAGAAATTACCCTTAGATAAGAAGATAAATTTGTGGGGTCTTGATTCCTTTTAGTATAAGCCATTGAACCCAGGGCCATATGCATGCTTGGCAAGCACCCCCCACTGAGCTCTACCCCAAGCCTAAACATTACATTCAGTGTTTCTGCTGATGCTGAACCAGTCCACAGAAAATTCTTTTATATTTTAAAGTGTCTGATGCTGATAAAGGGAAAAAGAAGGTTAAAAAAACTTCATGCTAAGCACATATTGTGGTAGATGGAGATCTCAGGATGATTAATGACTCCAGGAATCTTCAGAATGCACAGGACATAGTTATAGTCTAGGTATTGATCAACAGCACTGCATAAAAACAGGTTGTCTGATTTAATGTTAATAGATAAGAATGGCCCCCAATAACTCTTTAACCACAAGTCCGCATAAGTTATAACATATAGGCTTTTAAATACAACTAAAATATATGCTTTTTATCTATTTATGGTCTTTAGTGACTAAATGTCTGCACCAATTCAATTCATTCATTTTCTTTAGATAGGACCTACATAATTTAAAAATTCAATGCCAATCAAACTACCTATGAATTTAGTCCAGTAGGTATAGACCTAGGATTGGTGTTAAAGGTTCATGAGAATGTTTCACTTTCTTTTAAAATCGGGAGGATAAGATGAGTCTTTAGAGTCATATGTTAATTTCCACAAGCCAAAAAGATAGAACTTTTAGGGTCTACAAAATATTTTCGTAAAACAGAAAAAAATGTTGAAATATTAATGCCATATAAAGCATAAATACTGAATATAGTGCATGGCCCCCACAAAGGTCTAAGTGTCTAAAGCCAACAGTAGTCCCTTGGCATTTCTGCCAGAGTTAGTTGAACACAAATAGAGAGCGTGTTCTAATAATTGGGTCTCAAAGCAGATTAGATGCCCTTCCTGTCTGTGAATGACAGGCAAAAGACAGCCCCATTGATCAGAAAGATGTGCCTTTCTTCGCACAGTGTTAGACACAGTGAAACTGCCCAGAAAGCAACAGAGCAACACTGCAGGGAAACTGAGTTTCACATGCTAACATGCTTGACTATGGATAGAGGTCAGAGCTGGAGTGCTGCCGAGGCCTTTTGTATTATTGCCATGCTGCTTGGAGTGTGCCTTCATCCATGCATGGAGTTACTGGAAGTTTTACAGTCCAATACACACCCTGCCCCTTGTGCCCACACCTGAGTGAACCTGAACAGAAAACACTCCCTGGTCTCTTAACTAATCTCCTCTGTGCTTAAATTTTAACTTGCTATTTTGCAATACATACAACCTTCAATTTGGTTGTTTTTTATCCATGGTTTTAATTTTAATGATATTTCTATTTTAAATAATTCTAAATGCATAGAAACTGTTTTAAAATGGTATTAGGAATTCCAGATCAGATCCCACCTAGGTTTCCTAGTATTTCCTAAAACCAAGAAAACTCTACAATTAAAAATAAAACATTAATGGTGGCATAAAAGTACTATTGGACTACATACTTTATTAAAACCATGAGAGTTATCCCCAAAATACCCTTTATATAGGGGTATCACACATGTGATGCTCTTGACACTGAATAGTATCTGAATACCTATCTATTTCCAGGATACATATTTATATATTTAGTTTTTGAGATTATAATATAATTCATCATTTCTTCCTTCCCTTTTCCCTCCAAACTTCCCACATATCTTTCCTGTTATCCCCATTTTTTTAACAACAACAAAAATTATTTGAAGAACTTCCCCCTCAAAAAATAGAAAATAAAAGTAACACTTTAGGACATGTAGAAAAAGAACTGTGGAATCTGTTAGTTTTCTTGGCATGCCATACGAGTTACCGTAGGCTTGCTGGTTTAACCATCAGAACTTATTTTCTCACAATTCCAGAGACCATGAATTAGAAATGGGCAGGAGTGATTAGTTCCTTCCAATCTATAGGTCCCAGATGTCCTCGACCCATTTCCACAGGGAGCCTTCTCTCTCTCTAGGCATTCACCCTTCAAGCCTTTTCCTCTTATAGGAGCACAGGTCTGATTAATTATGATTAACACAAATAAACTCTCTTTTTGGTTAAAAGATGACCCCAAATATTTGACTTGGTGAGTCATTGGAGCTGTCCATACAATATCTAATTCTCTTGGCTGATATTCAGTGTTCTAATTTGCTTCTCAGTTTCTGTGACAAAACAATGACCAAAAACAACTTGGCGAGGTAATTTGTCTTATGGTTATAGCCTGTGGTGGTTTGAATAGGAATGGCCCCATAGACTCACAGGTTTGAATGTTTGGCCCATAGGGAATTATTAGGGAATGTGGCCTTGTTGCAGTAGGTGTGGCCTTACTGGGGGAAGTGTGTCATTGTTGAGGTGGGCTTGGAAGTCTTACATGGGCTCAATCTATGCCTGGTGTAGCACATAGTCTCCTGTTGCTGCTGGATCAAAATGTAGAACTCTCAGCTCCTTCTCCAGCACCATGTCTGCCTGCATGCTGGCATGCTTCTGGTACCATGAAAATAATGGACTAAATCTCTGAAACTGTAAGCCAGTCCCAATTAAATATTTTCCTTTATAAGGGTTGCTGTGGCCATGGTGTCTCTTCACAGCAATAGAAACTCTAAGATACCATCCTCCATCCTTCAACTTTAACCTTGCAAACTTGTTGATGAGTCTTTGTTCACAATCTTCTCTCGGTGTGGTACAGGCCAGTAGTTCTCAACTTTCCTGATGCTGGAGCCCTTTAATACAGTTCCTCATATTGTGATGACCCCAACCATAAGATTTTCATTGCTACTTCATATCTGCAATTTTGTTACTGCTATGAATCATAATTTAAATACCTGTGCTTTCTGATGGTCTTAGGCAACCCCTGTGAAAGGGTTGTTCTACTCTCCAAGGGGTAATGAGCCATAGGTTGAAAACCACTGCCATAGACCCTTCACTTCTGGGCATGGTATAACCTGTGCAGCCTTCAGTATCCAATCTAGGCAGCTTCTCTACCTGGATAATTTCCAAAAATTCCTTTTTCCCCCCATTCTCCATGTTTTCCCCAATAGAGGTAAAGATAACAAAGTCTGTTCTTCACAGCCTAAGAGGCCCACCCCAGACTACAATCCTGTTCTCACCTGACTACCTGGTGTTTTTCTCTTTGAAACGGGAGTTGAATATGCATCCCACTCCTCTAAAATTGTAGAAAACATTCAAGAAAACTTTGCTGAATAATCTTTCATAGTCATTCTGGCTCAGCAGTGGTCAAGAGTTCCTTCTCTTGGCTCAGTTCTAACCTCAGCGTGCCGGGCCCATGACTCACAAATTCCTGAACAAAGCAGTGAATTGACAGAGCTAGGAAGCTCTGTCCACACATGGGATTTTCCGAGTTCAGAATCTCCCTTTAAAACCCCTTTCCCTGTGCATTTCCACTACAGATGCCTCCACAGACAAAGAATAACAGAGATAACAACGCACAGCTACACAAAGATAAGCCAGAATATTTCCCAAAGGAACCTTCCTCAAGGATCTGCTAAAGAAAGCATGAATAATATTCAGCTCCCAAGTTTGGTGAATTCAAACTCAGCATGCAAATTTTCAGAGCAGACATTAGACTGCTTGGGCATGGATTAAAAGGACAGATGAAACTCTCTATGACTGGATCAAAATTCCAGAATAGTGCCAAGAAAATTAAACTATCTCTTGTAGCACAAACTATCGGAAGGAAGCATTACTTAAAATCACTGTGGTGACATCATTCTGATTCATCACCATGACATTCAGCATTGTCACTAGTTACTTGGGTCAGTGCCTAACGTAAACATGAGGATTGTAGTGATAGGGAGCACGGGCCTGCTTTTCGTCCTGCCTGGCTCCCGCACGGCTAGCTTATACCCCGAAA
>LOJH01002668.1:0-21349 GCA_001685095.1 Ellobius talpinus
ATCTATCTATCTATCTATCTATCTATCTATCTATCATCTATCATCTGTCTCGAAAAAAAATAGTGAAAAATAGAGAGACTGATGATATCATTGGTAAAGTTAAAAAAATTTTAAATTTAAAATAAATGTTGCTTGTAATTCTCTCAGCATATGCTCCTTCAAAAGGCTGACATTTCTCTGTTTCCTCAAAATATTTATTCCATTCTCTTCCTCCAAGGGGATTTCAGACAGCCAATATCCAGATGATCAAGTCCCTTACATAAAATGGAATATTGTTTACACAGAACATATGCATACCTTCCCGTTCATTTTCAGTTACCTTTGGATTACTTATAATACCAAATACAATGTAAACAGTATATAAATAGTTGTGCTCTGTATTATTTGAGTAATAACAACAAGAAATAATTTGAATATGCAGCAATTGCACATTGTATGTGGAGGAGACTGTATTGATGTATATTTGGGTGCACATCATATGTACGCATGTATAGAGGTCAGAAGTAGATATTGCATGACATTCTTTTACTTTCCACTTTAATGTTAATATTTACATAACTTCATGTATGTGAAAGCATGTTTGTCTATGTTATGTGTGTATATGTAGCTGTCTGTCTGTGTATTCATGTATGTGTATGTTATACATATGGAGATTAGAAGATAATTTCATATTTGGTTCTCATCTTCTCTGAGACACTGTCTCTGTTATATTTCCATTGTGTGCATGTATGCATATTGTTGTTTGTGTGGTGATATTTTACCCAAGAAAAAACATCCAGTGAGAGAGAAATAGTTTAATAACTGTGTTTTCTATTCTCGGTTGTCAGCTGACTATATCTGGTATGAACTACAATCCAGAATGGATGGCACACTTGTGATCTAGATTTTGAGGCAGGAAGACAACATGCCTTTGATCCAGATCTTGAGGCTGGAAGTCATGGGCTTTTGATCTGGATTTTGGGGCAGGAAAGGACACCTTTTATCTGGACCTCATCTTTTTCTGGGAGTCTATATAAGAACATTGGAAGAAGGATTGGTTCATTCTTCATCTGCCTGCCTTTGCCTTGTCAGTACATCCATTGGAGCCTACTTCTTCTGGAGTACAGCATATTCAGAAGACCAACTGAGACACACAGCCTCATGGGATTCATAAACTATTAGCTTCTCGGGATTTCCATTCACAGCTAGCCATTGTTGGACTGAAGACTGTATACCATTCCAATGCATTCACACACACTCATGCACACACACACTCACACTCACATAGAGAGAGAGACTCATACTCATGTATGTAGATATATAGATATATAGATAGCTATAGATATTTATAGATATAGGTATAGATAGATAGCCATTCAGTTCATAAGTTTTGTGACTCTAAAGAACCTTGACTAAAGCAATTACCATTGTTGATTATTGTATGGTATGAAATGTTATGTGATCTTTCAAAAAGACAACATAAGTTTAAATGTTCTGAATTCCAGAACTAAATAGCAAATGAACACTAATGTGTAAAAGTGCTCAGAGTTTTGAATGAGGGAGACTGCATTTAAATACTTGCTCTGAATATTTCAAGAATGAACCCAAGAAAAATGTTGGGGACTTTTGTACCAAGTAATGTTCCCAAAGAGTTATGCATTTTAGTCAGTTTATTTTTCTGTTTCTGCTTGTACTTTATTTTTCAGTTTTCCCTATTAACTTTCATATAGTAATTATGGGTACTCTAAATACTTCATCTTCATCCAGTGTTTTAATGTTTTCAAAATGACAGTTTTCAAAATTCATGCTAGGTATGACTTCTTAAGGATAAGAAACTACAATGTTACAATGTGTGTGTATGCGCACATGCGCATGTGTGTTTAAGTATGTAAAGATAGTTTAAACAGCTTAAATGAAATCTTCCCACCTGGGATTACAATGTTGCCTCCCTGAGCCAAACAAAGATCATCTAGCAAAAATCCCAATACCAGACATGAGAAGCTCTCTTTGAGTTGTTCTTTGGGGTTGTACAAGAGACTCCCCAAACACACTGGCTATTACCCTTGGTTACCTGCCCTCCTCATATGAGGTAAGACTCTGTCACTGAAGACACTGTGTACTTCAAACATAGATCCCAGGGACCCCCTGAGCTTAAACTGACTTGAAAGCCTCCTCTCTGAGGACTAGCTTTCATTGTACCAGAAGGTGCCAGGTGAATGTTCAAAGGAGGAAGGCAATCAACATTCCGATTCGGATATGACACCTAGGAACCATATCAATGACCAGCACGGTAAGAAAACCCTAAAGGTCCAGTAGTGGCATACAACTGGATGGTAACAAACAGCTCTCTAATTGAACTTAATGCAAATAGGGGAAAACTATACCTGGTATTGGAAACATAGCCAACTACCCCAAGCTAGTGAAATTGTAAGTACTGAAGAGAACCCTCAATTACTACGCAACAAAACCAACATAATCCCCAAGAAAAATCTAAAAATGTGTCTTTTTACTCGCAGATAAATGTAGTTCTCACCCCTCATCAAGGAAGCATCCCTTTGCAACTGATTGATACCATTACAGAAAACCACAACCAATCAAAATTTAGAATTTGTGGAGTCTAGTCCCAAAGAACACATCCATAATACAATGCCTGCACCCAAGGCTCAGGGAGCATTACAAAAGAGTGGATGGGAAATTGCAAGAGCTAGAAAAACAAGGCATTTGCTATGAAATTGACTCTCCTAGGAATGTCAGAAGCTGCAGCTGTAAAGTCTGACCAATATGACTGCCTACACATGAACTAAACAATGGTAACACCAATAGGCATGCCAAAGTGGATGAGAGAAAGCCCATAAGGCCTCAACACAAAGAACTACAGGCAACTAAGAAATGCTGAGAAGAGATAAATAGTATTTTCCATACTATCCGCCATACTGATTATCCGATACCAAAGGCCTGAAAACACGCAAGCAAATAACATTATACAGGCTGAATAGAACAGGTTATATTTATGATTCTCTCTCCCCTCTCCTCTCTCTCTCCCTCTTTCTCTGTATGTAAGAACAATGAATAAAGAGGCTATCAATTTAAAAGCGAGAAAAGAGGGTTATGTAAGAGGGTTCAGAAGGAGAAATGAGGAGGGGGAATTTTGTAATTATATTATAATCTCAGAAAATAAACCTTTAAAAAGAAATAGCATGAAGTTTTTGAAGAGTTTAAAGTAGATTGTGCATCTAACCTGGGATTCAAATCCACTCTCTGTCTTTCTCACAGACTGTAATTTGGAAGATCTGAGTATGTAAACTACTTGAGAGAGTAGTTGTCTAGCTCACAACACATCAGGCCGTGGATTCTATCAGTGTATTCCAGTATTGCATAACCTAGGAGTGGTGACACAGGCCAGAAAGCTCAAAACTTTTGAGGAAGGAGTATCAGAAGTTACAGTTATTTTCTTTAGTTATTTTGTGAGTTTGAGGTCAAACTAGGATACATGAGTCTTTTTTGCAAAGTAAAATGGCAAAATCCATTAGAAAGATCAATTTGTTTGTGGAAGTTATCCAGGTAATTACCATATTTACTTAAACCCCAGTGTCACTGCTGCTAATAGGAAATTTTCTGGAAGTATTTGGGGTATGCTCAGCTGTACAGGAGAGTGAATGTGTGTGTATAAGTAATCATGAAGAGGGTCAGAACTGACAACCAGATTGCTGCTGACCATATAGGACAGATAATGTTACCAAAAACATGTATGGATGAAAGCATAATTTCAGGTTTAGGGAGCAGAATAATCTATACTCATGGCGGACTATGGCATTTAGTATGAAGAAAGTGTTTTCTTTTTGATACAGACTTCATTGTTTGAAACTTTTTGAAAACTCACTTGTTCCATAACTTTAACTTGTAATGTCAAAAATCTCTACCTGTGGAGCCTTCAAGGTCTCATGCAGTCAGCCATAGAGTAACAAAGACTAAGAATGTCTCAACTCCCATGTTCAGAGCTGATGATACACTAGGCAGTTTTCTAACTTTTGTTTTTTGCTCTCAACACCATCAGTAAGCACCTTTTTATCTATTTGTTTAGTGCCATGTTTTGCTTTTCTTTTTGCTTTTATGTGTTCCTCCTGTGAGTTTTTTTTTCTATAAAAAATAACTTCTATGACTATGGCTATTATGGATAAAAAGTGTTGTGTGAGAATCACATACTGGAAATGGTAGTGACATGGATGTTGGTTTCATTGCTAATGAATCTGCTAAACATATTAAATATGATGTCTAAACACACACACAAAGGTTTTCTATTAACAAGTTGACAAAATGTGATCAAAGGCTTACATATTACCTTACTCTGTTTTTCCCAGGAACAGTGGTTCATTATTCACTATTCATTATTTATTATTTAGTGTTTGTAAAACTTTGTAGAATGTATCCCTTGCAAAAAGTGAGAATCAAATATGTGTGTAGGTATGTCCAAGATTCCATGTGTGCAGAGAGTGGCCACTGGAGGAGGTTACACAATAAGTATAGATGTGTGAGAACAAGTTTGATGATAAATACTTTCAAAAGTAAAGAACTAATGAAGAATGTGAAGACTACCATTAGTGTCTGGTGATTAAAATGGCTAAAATAATATCTATTCTATTTATCTATATGAAAGGTTCAGAATAAAACTTCTGGAATAAAATTAGAAACTTTAAAGTGCTATAATATCCTTTGTTAGTCAAGCTCTATTTAAATGAGCAAAAATTTAGAGCTATGAAATGTAGCTTGCTTAAAGAATAGTACAGAAATTTTATTTATAAATTCAGAGAATAAAGAAAGCATGTTTTTTTCCAGCTAAGCTTATTTAGATGAAATTTTGAAGGCATTTTTGAATATATAAAAAATAAAGAATAAAAATTATGGTAGTGTAAAAAGTTTGGGTAATTTTGTAACTCTATCTTTGATAGGACTTATTTATCCATATCAATAAAAGATAGGCTAACATAGAAATAGGTACATTTTCCTTGGAAATGTATTGGTTGAATAATATATATACTTTTAAAAATTTTCTATTAATGTATTGAATATATGTTAAAAAAGGATGTGTTAATATTGTTTCCTTTTGAATCTGCATTAAACCATACTGTATAATGGGCATTTCAATACTTAATCAAATAAGTTAATTTTGGTTTTGATGGTCCTTCACATTGCTAATTTTTAATTGAAAAATATTGTTCCATTATCTCATACAATATTTATATCGAACTGTATACAATTTCAAAAATAACATCAGAAAAAAAGGAAAACAAATGTAGAAAATTTGCTTGCTCATTCAGTGTATTAAAGCAACTGATAACTGTAGAAAATAAGGTGAAACACAAGCTATGCTGAGCCTTCACCACACTGAGAAGGAAGCACTGGGGTGGAGGGAGAATGTGGATTAAACCTCACAGTTTTTGCTGCTCTTTGCATCTGTGCATTTGCTCTATGCCTTTGTGCCTTTGCATGCCTGTTACTATAAGTGTGTAAATGGTAGCTTCTTTTCTTCTACTGCTCTCATTCTTTTGCATTTCTTGTGGCTGTTTTATCTTTCTGGGCCAAGGTTCACAGGTACCCATAAACATCTCTTCATATAGAAACAGTTTTGGTATCAAAAATTATGCAATAGAATCTGTAACAGTATTTGTATTTTTACATTTGGCTCTAACCTGAGGAAGGAAGTAGCATTATCAATAATGTATTATGCATGAAGCCTGGCGAAAACATAATAATTTATCAAAATGATTACCAGCCTCAAAGCTGTAACTCTGCATGTGTTCTTGTAGTTCAAGTGCATTGTTTCCTAAATATCATGTGCACTCGTGATGACTAAGTATACCAGCATGGCTTAAAGCATGGCAAGGAAAGGGATTCCATTTTCTCATCTCCATTAGTTAAGACATTAGAACAGGAACTGACTATGGGTCATTGTACATCACAATGACTCTTTCTCAGATAGACAGCCATGATGAATAGATAGCTCAGTGTGGTTACAATTGACATTTCTTACTCTTTTCCCAGAACCACAATCCATAGGTAATCCTTTTAAAGCAATAAACAATGCCAAACTCCACTTCAAAGCTTCAGAAAAGAAAGATGAATCTTCAAGTTTTACATTCCAAGTTTTATTTTTAAAGTATTTTTGCTAAGTACTCATATCAGGTACAATCATTGGAGCTGTTTCTGTCTCAAACTCATTGCTCAATTTAGGATTTTTTCAAAGTACTTTCTTTGTGTACATATTGTCCTTGATATGTAATTTACATTTTCCTTGATTTTTTTTCTGGGAGCTTTATTTCCCTTCCAAGTAATTTTAATTATTCTTGATCTATGAAAGGTTCTAATATCTGGTAATATCTTATTTCTTTATTAGTATTCTTTTTTTATTTCAGACTATATTAAAAGGTCTTAGTCATTTATTCTTTTATTGAATTTTTGAATCAGTTTGTCAGGTTTCATAATGCAACTCATTAGACTTTTAATTGAAAATGTGTTAAATCTATAACTCTTCTTGGAAAGAGTTGTCAGATCTTCATGTATTCCTTCAAGATACAATTAGACAATCATAGATTTTGATGTTCACAAGAGGCCATGAAGAACTCCTTCCTTAAAGCTCAGATTCTCCAATAGCTCTATTCTCAGATCATGCTTTGTCTATGGGCTTTCTCACTGGTTCTTAATGGCTCTTTTCCAGATGACATAACACAGTGGGATTTTGGAAATGAGACAGTTGCCAGCCAAAGTAATGGATAAGAGATTTGTAAAGCCAAATAAAAACAACAACAACAAAAAGTTTGCTTTATGGAATACCATGAAAAGGAAATTTTGAATAGAAGTCTTGAAAGTCTTGGAATAGTTGTTTTACCCGAAGCCAGCTAAGAGCCAGGGAGAAGGCTTGATCACTTGGTCCCGCCTTGACATAAGTAGGGGAACTTAGTCCTACCTCAACTTGATGGGCCATGCTTTGTGCAAGCCAATTGGAGGCCTGTCCCTTTCTGAATGGAGATAGAAGGGGAGTGGATGGGGAGAGGGGTAAATGGGGAAAACAGAGGGGAAGGGAGGAGAGGAGGAATGGGAAACTGGTTGGTATGTAAATAAATGAAAACATGTTATCTAAATAAATTTTAAGAAAGAAAAAAGAAGCCAAAAAGAAGAGCATTTTTTATTTAAAATCTACTGCATGTTAAAGTCAGGATTAGTTTTTAAACTCTTAGACCAACTCCTCCTGCATTTGCTGGGAGAGTTGACTCTAGCTATAAAAAGCAAATCAAGAATTGCAGAACAGGACTGGGCATTTACCTTGGCGCTGGACACTGCCTACAGTGCCCTTCCCTGCTCTTTGCATCAGCTGGCATCACATCCTCCTGTCTCCATAGCAACCCTGTCTACAAGCCACAAGATGTTTTTACTTTGGATCATATCAGACCTTTTTCATTCTCTCCCATTCATCTTGTGAAGAATGAAAATAGAAGAGTTTACCTGCATGGCTGCCTCTCAGAATTGTTCTATTTGCTTACAAGAAAAACAATTATAAAGTTTTGTGTGTTGTGTACAATATTAATATCATATTTTCTCTACTTTTAACAAGTAATTTTCCTTTTCTGATATGTTTATCAGATCTTAGAGTCAGATCAATATTTTACTTCCACAATTACAAGTAGGCCATGGAGTTTATATTTTTCAGGATTTTGTTTTAACTTGAAATAATTTACCAAACAGTGTAACACTGAATCTTTGGCATTCTTGGAAAATACTCTTCAAGTTTTAAAGTTGAGATGCAGATACAGATTTTAATAAATTTTTATATAAATGGCACTACTCCAAATTTATCTTTGATATTTAACTTCTGTAGGAATATTTATACATGTTATCTGCTTTTATATTTCTTAATATTTTTGCATATTATATAATTGATAATATTTACAAAAATTTAATTGTTTGTAAATTACCTTTTTATTTAATTTCCATGTTAATCACATAGTACATAATTAATTGACTTTTATTAGTGACTCATAATTGTTATAATGAATTTTTATTTTTTGAGTTTTTCAGCATGCTGGTTTAGAGACATAACTTGAGAATATTCTTTTTATTACTCAAATATCCAATTTTCATAGCTATTTCATTTTATTTAGTAGATATTTACACATATTTTCTATGTAAACATTACCTAATATTTAGAATGTAAACCTACATAAGAATAGAAACCATATACCTTATTTTGTACTTAATCTATGACATATTGGTAATGGTAAATTCCTATATATTGGATTTTTATATTGCTATTTCACATACATGCAAGAACTTGCCAAGTTTTATTTTATATATATATATATATATATATATATATATAATAGTAGGTATTATAGAATACTCACAATGAATCACAAAGTAGATGATCTGACTCATTTCCCACAATTTATGGTGCTTTATAAAACTTAAATAAACCTCAAAATATGAAAAATATTTCTAAGCAGATGATATAGTTGCTGGCATTACTGTAAACCATGCACTTTAAAGGGGAACAGTCCATAGGCACTCTGCATCATGCAGTCACTTAACTGCACAGTGAATACAAATATTTTCACAGAGCTATGTTTTGAAATTCACTGATGCATGGCGTTATTTATTACTCCTATTAATGTGTACTAATTCGTACACTTGGGAAGCTTTTCCTAGCCAGCTTTCATTTAATGGTACCACCTTTACCATTATCTTCTGTGAGAATGTGCACTGCGGGCCACACCATCCAATGCTGCTATGCTCCTTTCAGTTTTGTTCAACAGATTCCATAAACTTCTGTTATCTGTTGATCACAGTCCATCCAGTCAGCTTCTGGCTCTAGCATAGAAAATCGGGGCCTTCGTCAGTTTGGCAGTGATCAGAAAGCAGCCTCTTCTCATTGCTATCCACAAACCATGAAGCCAATGGAGACCATGTCTTCCACCTTTCCAAACACGGGGGCATGTCCGTGACAGAGAGGAAAACTCAGACAGTGAAAGTCCAAGGGAGGTGAGCAGGGCAATGGAGGCAGAAAACACTCCAATGCCTTCCCTCAGCTGTGGCTGAAGCCCAGCTGCAGTGTGACTTTTATTAAGTTATATATTATTATGTGCATTTACTTATTTTTTTGCTGCTTAGTTCAAAATGATATTTTGTTTCTTTGCAATCAATCAGAAATTCTGAATTTTATATCAATTGTCTTATATTAATCTTTTTTTTGTCAGTCTTCAGTGAAATAGAAACTTATAAAAACAGGCTGACAAATTAAATTCTTCTTCCTTCTCCCTTTGACGTGGCATGGACAGAGGCCGAGGCTTTCTTTGGGTATGGCTAGTACCTGAGACATACAAACATGTAAGAAAGAAAGTTTCAGGGATTTTATGGGTCATGACCACTTGTGTCTTTACACTGGGTATTGTCAAGTAGCTCATTGTGATTGGAGGAGTTCAGGGGAAGAAGTTTGATTAGAAACACAAAAAGGACAAGAACCCCAATTTATCCTTCAAGGGTGCTCCTCCAGGGGTCCATCATCTCTTCATTACCTACCGCCAGCACCACCAAACAGCTTTATTCCACAAACTGTTCAGTAGGGATCACTGATGGGTAACCAATTCCTGAACACAGTGTCCTCGGGACTTTACAGATTCAAATTATAACAGCCACATGCTTTGAAAGAATTAACTACCACTCTGCTACAGCATTGCCAATAAAATATAAACTTTACAGTGAAGAAACTTTGCTGGCAATGCTATAGCAGAGCGGTCAAATAGCAAAGGTTAGCACAAGCCATGTCCTGTTCAGGTATCCCCACAGGCCACAAAAAGGCTGCTTCAAGTTTAGTGTATTCTTTACTAGAATCCCCAAATGCAAGTCTAATAAGCGAACAAACCCATAAGACCTGATATTCTACAGGATGCCTTTTAATAGCTTTCCATTATGGAAGTCATAAAAAATAAAGACAAACTATCAGAGTGTTGTAGACAACTAGTGGGAGAGAAAATGAATAGGAATTGAAAGCTGATGAAGTAAAACTTATATATAGTATAGAGTTTAATTCATAGTAATACCTGGTGGAATTTTAGTTTAAAAAAATACACAAAGGTGACATCAGAAGACTTTGATATAGTGAAAGTATCGAGAGGGTGGGTGGGCGTACTAAGAAATGCTGCTGTCTTTGTGGTACTGATAATCTAAAACTAATCTATAATTTATTTAAAACATTAAAGAGCATTATAAACAAACCTGATAGTGAAAAATTAGAATTATCTGCCCTGACCATCATCTTTAATTATTTAACACAAGTATGTTTTCAAATACTATGTTTTAAATTTTTATAAACACAATATGTCTTTGTTATTGTTATATTCTTTGAAGGGACAAACATGACCACCAAACTCTTATAGAAGAACAAAATTTAAATGAAGGCCCAGTTAAGTTTCAGAGGATTTGTCTGTTATCATCATAGCTGGGTGCATGGTGGCAAGCAAGATGCTTGCTGAAACAGTAGCTAAGAGCTACACCTGATCTGTAAGCAGAGAGAGGGAAAAGGAGCCTGGAATAAGCTTCTGAAACCTCAAAGCCTACCCACAGTGACACAGTTCCTCCAGCAATGTTATACCTCCTAATAATTATAGTTCTTCTCAAATGGTACCAGTCCCTGATAACTAAGCAATCAAATATATAAGCCTATGGGGGTCGTTCTTAGTCAAACTGCCACTGTCCATGATCCAAACTTGCTATTACAACATTCTCTTCAGGTAACATCCAGAAACTAAGAACTGAGAGCACCATGGGGCTCAGCATGAGGAGGCCCTTCCATGTCTTAACTAAGTATGTGAAAGTTCATGCCTATGAGAGAACACTGGTTATTATTTTCTCTGTCGACAGAAATGTAGGCAATACCTTCTGTCTGCATTGAAGGAACTGAGCAGACAAAGTCCTCATTCCTGCGGAGCTGAGTTCAGTGGAATAGAAAATAAGAAAGCACACTAACAGAATGTGGTGTAGCTTCAGGCTAAGACATGGATGTTCAAGCAAGATGTGCCAGTCCTGCACCTGGTTTAAGTCTTCAAACAATGTCATGTTCACATGAGGCTTGTCTGCTGAGACACTTGACATTTGACCCAGAAAGAGGGTCCAAGAGTTTAGTGAAAAGTAACCGTTTTGAATATGCAGCTGTCAAAAGAAAACGCTAATGCAGAGTTCAAACCACTAGGATAGCCCTGGAAAAGGTCCCCCAAACCCAGATCAGGAACAGCAAAGGAGTCCGGGAAGTGAGTAGAAGGTCACTTAAAGTTGACTCTTGTTCCTACCTATTTAAATAGCCATACCTATGAGGGACATTCTTGTTACAACTATAAATTTCATGTAGTGTCTTTGGAAATCCTAGCCAGACCCTTCAGGTCACCTATGAAGAGCAGAAGCCAAAGGCCCCTGGGCAGTGCAGATGTCCTGTGCTTTGTTCTCAGGAGAGGGAGGCTATAGACAAATGCCAAGAGCTGTGTGAGCTATCAGAATGATTTTCATTTTCCTTTTATCTAAATATCTACATATTTAATTTTATGCCTGCAATCTTTCCAACAGTCCAAATCCTTGGTAATTCTGAAATTCATGATAAATATTTAAAGACTCTTCTCCACAGGCAGTTTGCCTTCAAAATGTAAACTTCAATATTCATTCAAAGAGTCAAAACTTGCTATGTACCAATATTTAGCGTTTTTTTAAAAAAAGGGAAACAAGAAACAAAAAATTGACAAACAAAAATACAAAAATATCCTAAATGACAAACAAACAAAAATAGCATAGATGACAAGATCCATTGCCACCAGATGCTGAAAGGCCACCAGGTGATTTTGTCCCATGGCTTGTGCTGAGCAGATTTTGCTCCAATTCATGCTTATTCTCTTGGTGATGGCAGGCATTTTTCCAGAGACTGCTGAAGGGCTGGAGAGATAGCTGAGTAGGCAACCTTACTTACTACAAAGCATGAGAATTCCTAGAACCCACAGGGCAGAAGGAAGTCAGAGCTGTTCTCTGACCTCCACACATGCTTGCTCTGGCTGACGTTCTGATATGATTGTATTCCTTCTGAACTTGACATATTTGAACCTCTTCTGCATATGATGTAAAGCTACTGAACATAAAACACATTCAAGGTGATTCCCCCAAATACCAAGACAAAAATGCAAAACTACAAAAGTCCATTTGGGGAAAACTGAAATTCTTCCTCTTCTTTTCCAAAAACCATACTTTATTACAATTCAAAACCAAAGAGAAAAAAAAGCCCTATGTATTTTGAACTTTTGTCGCGAAGTCCTCTGGAATATTTATGACTTAAAAGTCAAAAAGCATTGATTGAGTTCTTTCACAAGTCAGCAGTTAATCATGTGTTCTTTGCACTTGATTTCTATTAAGCAGAGGCAAAAGCAGAAACCCAGAGAGCTATTTACACTTGTCTTAGTTCGCGTTTGGATCCCAGTTGGAGATTCCATTTGATTAGCATTTGGGCTGTAGGATGTTTTGTTTTACACTGCTTGTTTGGGGTTACTTTTAGTATGTTAATCAGTACAGGCAGTGTTCCCTCCCTGGGGACTTGATTCCCTATTCTCTAGGATCTATGAATTGGGGTCTCTTGAGAGAAGTTGGATGGTAGGACTAAAAGCCTCTGGGAGACGCAGAGATGTATTATGCTTCTGTGGATGACAGTACAAAGGACAAATCTTGCTGTTTCTACATAAAGTTGGCTTGACTTCCAAACAACTAGTTTCAAAAAATACCACTCTGAGATTTTCTCCTAATGGATTTATGTCTCCTTCCGGACATAGATAAATAAGAATTTGCTTTAGAATTTTAAAGGTGCCACATAAATCACCAGGTGGGAGTGATTCGGGATTAACCCTTGTTTTAGGGATGAGCCTTACCAAAGAGAGGGCAGGAAGAGAAAAACTGGAGTCAGTTTAATAGCTCATTTTATAGACCCCTTTGCAATCACAAGAAGGGAAAGTAAAGCCAGAGGGTAAGTGAAAATCAATCATGAAATGCAAGAAGCTGAGCTGAACACATATCCAAGAGTTATCTATCTACTTGCCATCTATTTAATTTTATTTATCTATAATTTCTCATCAATCTGTCTTTCTACCTATTTGGATTGATCAAGGTCCTGAATTTGATCTTTGATTCCCACGACGAGAGAGAGAGAGAGAGAGAGAGAGAGAGAGAGAGAGAGAGAGAGAGATCTAAGAATCTTGCTAAGACTTTGGAATGCATAGACTGAACTGCCAATAAATATCATACTCTCATTTACTAAATGGGAAAACTGATGTCAGAGCTTACAATGATTTCTCCATGGCCATCATCTAATAGTAAGTGGGAAATTTTTCATGCCACCCCACTACCACGTTTACATCTGCTTTTGCTGCTTCTGTGTTTGTGTGGAGCTGTCAGTCAGCTGAGCGGAATTGGTCAATCTCACTGATAAATGTATCTGAAAGAATATAATCCTGCAAGTATGAGGGAGCAACAAGGGAGTAAAACATCATCGCAGGGTACTGAAGCGACAAAACAGCAAGGCCAAGTCGGAACTCCCCAGATTTTCAAGATTTACTTAGTACCTGAGAACCAGCTGGAAACATTAACATTAGTTAATGCAATGCTTTGAAGAAAGGATGGAGAAACAGAAGACCAAGATTTCGATTGGGAAAGCATCCATTTAAAATGTCTTTATTAGAACCACATATTAATAATGTGCATGATATGATAGATTAGTATGGGCACACACAGGCCAGTGCAACCTGTGGAGGCCTGTGGACAACATTGTGGAACTGATTTTTCTTTTTCCCCCTTAATGTGAGTTCAAAATCCAGCCCCAATCGCCAGGCATGCTCTGAAGGACTGTGCAGCTCTCATTGTTTTGCTGACCCAGGAATGTGACTTCATACAGTTGCTAAATATTCACCTCAAAAAAATATTATAACAAAATGAATGTGACTTCATACAGTTGCTAAATATTTACCTCAAAATAATACTATAACAAAATGACTTTTTAAGGGTCAAACATTAAAAGAAAACTCATAGAAAGTTAGATTTGTCAAGTATCTAGCATTTATCTATTATCTGTTGTTTATAGTTTATCTATCATCTATGTATCTATGTATCTATATCTGTCTGTCTATTGACTCTGTCCACATATTAACATAATTTCTTTCTCATGTTCACTCATTTTCTTTATTTTGTAGAATTATTTTTACCTTAGAAGTATTGTTTGTCCTTCCTCATTGGTCAAGGCTGAAGTTTGGTGTTTTTAATGTTCAAAAATTAAAAAAATTTGATGTAGTCTAACTTATCAAGTTTTCATTGAGACTTATAATTACCATCTGAAATTTTATGATAAATTTATCTTTAATGGATTTTAGTTTATGGCTTGCTATCTTGTTTTATAAGCATTTTCTGGATGCTAGGCCATACTATTCTGTGAGTTCTAGAATTTTACTCTAAATTTTAAATTTAAAACTAATTATTGCTATTAATTGTATTCAGGTTATAAGTTAGCATTTAAGAACAGTGCGTTTCTGAGTAGTGAAACATAGGAACAAAATTTGTTTTATGTGCAATGACACTCTGCGCAAATGTGCTTAGGCAGGTAGTGCCACTATAAGTGCCAAGGCATAGACATCCACATAGACTGAGCAGGGATGGCTGCCAGAGGAGATCATGCTGCAGTTCCACTCATGAGAAGCTCTGAAGTAGGCAAATCTGAGTTCCAGCAACAGTTACAGCAAAAGATAGAAAACAGCTCAAAAACCCAAGAGAGCAATTTAATTGCCAATGCCCAGAAAGGAGTGACGGCAGCCCCTGGACAGCTGCTTATTTTTCCAAATCAAATGTCTGAATGTATGCAAAAATACACATATAAGCATACAGATATTCTTTTTTATTAGGGCTATATACAATAAACCAGATTTTCCAACAACAAAAATGCAGAGAAGGAAAACTTTAAGCCACAAACAATAAAACAATAAAATCATTCTTAAAGTTGCCATGAAAATAAAACTTAGAGGGTTTGCATTTTGATTTCAGCAACTGAATGTATACAGTGGCCCAATGGCTGAATAAAGCAAAGGACGTTTCCCTCATTTGTGTCATAATCTCTTTACATCAGAACCATCCAGACACTCGGATCCTATTGTTTATTTCTGCAACAGTAATAAGGAAAAGAGTGATAGGGTTTGCTATAATTTAAATGGTCCTGTATTTCTACAGAATTGCTCTGGGCAAACTTGCTTCTCACAAGTTCAGAAGCCCAAAGCTACTAATACTGAATTATATCCATATCTGGCATAAATAGCATTCTCCATTCCAGAAACCCACTCTCTCCAACTCTGAAATTAATTACATTTAATGCTTTATTGAATTTTTCAATTACTGGTCACCCCTGGCCAAGACTCTTCTTTAAATTTTCAGTATGATATCATTCCTTTGTTTTTAAATGAGAAGAATTTGGCACCTGCTTCCATTTTCTCATTAATTTGAAGGAGAAGCTGATTTCTTACTACAGTGGGATTGAAATTACCTCTGATGACAACACTTTGCTCAATGGCTCTGAAATATGGCTGCAGTTTGAAAGCTACAGTTTTGAAAAATATGCTTATACTTCATCCCCAAAACAAAGGTTTAGTTGGCATGGGGTATAAAGAGTCTGGAAATGTTTGAAGGCTTTGGAAATGTGTAAAGTTTTCAGATTCATTATCTTCTTTATTGTCTGGTTATGGATTTGGTAGGTGTTTTGCATATTCAAGTGTTTGCTGATGCCTAACTTTGCATTGTAAAGGAAGTTGATATTCAAGCCATTCTTTTGGAATTGGGGGGCCTTCCCATATCTTAGATTTTAGTCCAAAATGATATAACAACTTTTCTCTTTTTTAGCTTGTGACTTCTGGTTTATTGAAAACCCTAAGACTTAATATGTAGGATTTAATCAATAATGACTCAGTGTTATTTAGCATCCTTCTATGCAGTTAAAACAAGCTGGTAACTGTGTTTACTACTTCCTTTTGCTACTATGCAGAACAGTATTTGAATACAACTCATCCTAACAGAGCACAGTCTCTGGGAATGTCTTGTCAGGGATTTGTACAAAGAAAATGCAGATCTAAACAGAAAGCTAACTATGATAACTAGATAATTATTTTGTATTAATTTTAATTTTAAAAAATAAATATGTGTTTTGCAACCTTTTAATCAGATAATAGAGATTATATTACAGTGGACATGTCTTTTAATTATCACAAACCTTTGAGATAAATTATATTATGTCTATCTGTCTGCCTGTCTACTATGTATCATCTTTCTTTCACCATGTGTTTATTTGTTTTATATTTGCCACTTTCTGAAAACAAGTAAAACAAGGAAAATGCAGTGTTCTAACAGAGACAGTTCAAATACAGATAACTGATAGTTGTAATGCTGTAAGCATTATAATCTTATTTACTTGTGCACTTTAGAAAGGAAGATGCAAATTTCAAGACCTGCTTTGTTACACGGAGAGTTAAAGGCTATTCTAGACAACTTAGTGTGGCCATGCCTTGATGTAATAAAAACACTTAAATGATAGTTCAGTAGTAAGGCACATGCTTAGAATGTATAAGTTCGTGTGTGCTACTTTTATGACTACAAAAAGTCATGTAATATGTTAAAAATGTTATATTTACCATTTATCAAATGATTTCTGTGCATACTTAATGTCTCAATACCATAGATTTTTATCTTGCTTTGTCTATATCAATAGACTTCCATGTAGTTCTTATGTCTCTTAATTTACCTAAGGGAAATAAGCCTCAGAATCATAAAGATATGATCACAGTTTACGTGTAAAATCAGTAAACTGAAATGCTTTATATTTTTCATGTTATAAATGTTTACTGAACCTAAAGTATCTATTTTTGTTGGATGAGTCTGAGGTATAGAGGAGTCACTGATTGCACGAGTGAGTTGGATGGATGAGGTAAACTATTTTTAAGATGCCGATGGTGTCAGTATCATTAAGCAGAGAACAAAGGATTTTCTTCTGGAATTGCAACTCACTTTTACAAGAGTCCTTGCCCAACTCAGAATGCTCTAATTTACAACTGGGTCAATAAAAAAAGCGGTTACTAAAAGTTTTTATAAATAGACAGCTTGGAATCTAATTTTTATTCCAAGATAAATGAAGATCCTCACATTATAGGAAACAATACAGAGATCTGATAAATTGCCAGCCAGTTTCTCTCAATAAGACATCTTGTATACTGTAATAGAATGCTGCAGACAGGAAATTGATACAAATATATTCTCCATCCTTTTCAAATTGCTCATCTTTTCAAGCTTTTGGAATACTCTGCACAGTATTTGTGTCAATGTTTGCTTTTCATCAGAAAAAGTTACCATGTGGACAACTTTGATCTACACATTTTCTCTCTAAAACACCATCTTAGATTCTAGCAGAGCAGCTGTCAGACTGACATTGCAGCCATCCCCAGGAGCTGTCGATGTTTTTGGTGTACTTGACAGTCAATATACTGGATGTTTTTACCAAGATATTTTCACTATTAGTCAGCTTAGCAGAGTATTGCAGTGCCAACTGGGGTTTCCATTAGGGAATCTCTAACGAACAGTTATAAACATACACCCAGGAGTGTGTCTCCAATCTGTATAAAATGTCCTTTCACATTTTGGTCCATTTACCAATTGTGTTTCTTCCACATTTTTTAAATGTTTTATGTTTTCAGTTTCTTGACTATCCTTTGTGAGAGTTTATCTCACCAATAGCTTTTGGGGTACTGGCCTTAGGGTGTAGCTTCTGTGTATAAATGTGATCTCTTACAGGTTTGAGCAGCATCAAACTTATATGGATGTTCTGTCCTGGTCTCCCTGGGACAGAGCAGTGGGACATGGCAGCTTCCTCCTTGTCCTGTATTCTGTGAGTCTGTAATTTCCTTTGAATCACCATTTCCTTTTGAATCCCCATAAAAAAAAGAGAATTTGTAATTCTTGCATTACCTCTCACTCTTCTGGCTTCCAGCATGAGGCATGAATCCCTGACAATGAGCTTTGGGATGATAGGCAGATTAGTATATCTACTTGTGAACTATTAATTGTAGATAATTTGCAATGGTGTAGATTCTTGTATATTGATGTGCACATAAAATTATTTTTTATTTCTGCCTAAGATAATGTGTATATTGATACAAATTCAAATTATATTTGTTATATTGTGTATGTTCCTATTTCTGTTTACAATATTTGGTGCACAAATGTAAAGTCATTTTGTCATACTGTATGTATGAATGTTTCTGCCTTTGCTTAAGATATTTTGTATATTGATGCAATTTAAGAATATTTTTGTCATATTGCACTGTACATTTCTACCTCTGATAAAGATATTTTTATATTGATACAATTTTGTGGTCATTGACCTTATGCTATACATCTGCTTAAAGATTATTTATGTTCATATGTGAAGCTTTAGTCTCTGCTATACAGGCTATTTAAGAGTTACAGATTAATAGTCACACATTTGTCATAATTATAGTTATGTTAGTTATGTTCTCTAGATACACAGAAATGTACTCCACATAGAAATATGATCTTCAAACACTTCAAGGGCCCATGGAGCATGGCACTTAAAGATTTTAATAACTTAGGATTCTGTTGGCAGGAGACACAATTGCTCCTGGCAGTGCCAATCTATTTCAGAGAGAATGTTGAGCACAGAATACATTCTATATGAGCTTGTTTTCATCTTGGTGAAACTGGCCTTTTGAGCAAAGAACTATACTTGCCTTGACTGTTGACCGTATATACACTCTCCCATCTGGACAAACAGGATACAAAACAAAAGTGACTGTTAAACCTTGCCAAGACAGGGTACGACAGTCTTTCGAATTTTCTTGTGTCTGATATTAGTCTATCAGAAATTCTAGGCCTTGAGCCAAAGTTGACTGCCCCGATGTTACAGTGAGACTTTGGTAGCCAGGTAGCCAGTTGTTTCTGTCATTTCTTGCACCTTTTAGAAGTTACTTGCTTGTACTTCCTGTTAGCTCAGGTAATATTATTTTCCTTCTCAGGTATTTGATGGAGTTAAAGATTAGATTGTCACAGCTATTCTCCTCTCATATCTTAGCTAAGACATTTTAGGTACAAGACTTAGACTTCTCAGGATAGGACAGCTATTAGAATAATCTGTTAGTTGCCTATTAACTATAGCCTGGATATTTAGTATGTGTTTGTGTTTCTTGCTAGATGTTGTTCTTATCGATTGTATTTTGGTGTATGTTATTACCCTGAACAATACTTGATATTTGTGCCTGTTATTTATAGTTTTATAATAGGTTTTGAACCTTCTTATATAGACAAAATGGAAAGGGTTAGGGGAATTCATTCTGCCAATATCATTTGGGGTACTGGACTTAGGGCAAAGCTTCCATGTGTAGACATGATCTCTAATAAGGAAGAAGATGGGTCTCTGTCACTCTCTTGGGAGGTTGGAGCAGAAGCAAGCTTGTGTGGTTGTTCACATCTACATGGGGCTGAGCAGTAGAACATGGTGGCTTCCACTTTGTCCTGTATTCTGTGAGTCTATACTTCTGTTTGAATTCCCATAATAAAGACAATTTGTGATTTTTGTTTTACCTCTAACTTTCATTATCAAAAGACTCTACAATTATTTCACAGTTTGTGGAAAGTAGTATATTTTAAATATCTAACTTACAAAACTAATTTTGTTTTTAAATTTCTATACTCAAACATTTTCTAATATAGTTGAAATATCCATATGACTATGTGTGTTATGAACTGATGATGTGATAAGTGAGTGGTGTTTATGTGAACCATGCCTACCGTAGCTCTCAGCTATGAAAGTTCTAGTTAAAGGCTGGTACTTTCTTTGATTCTGTGATTAGATTTTCTCATTTTCAATTACTTCCTTTCCTGTTTTAGGAGAGAATAGATATTACTGGATTTAGAACATCATTTTCTCTTTCCTGGCTTTGAATATTAATTCTGCCTGCAGACACAATTAATGACCAACGAAATTAAGATGGGCTTTGTGAAATGTCACAACCCAGTTCGTCTTTGTTTCTATCACAGTTTTTCTCACACAGAGAAGATAATATTGGATGTCTGTTAAATTCTTAACTTGCTATTTAATTTGCAAAGTTTTTTTTTAAAGAAAATTGTAGAATAACATGCAGTGGTAGTGTTTAGTTCTTTGTTCTGGCTTCAAAGCTCAGGAGTGTCCAGTCACAAAGATGATTTCTCACAACTAGTCATAACCTTCTTCATTCTAGTTTTCTCTGTAACCATTGGCAACCAGAGATTGGTTAAGTCTTTCATTTTGTCATTTCAAAAATGTACTATAAATATAATCATGCAGTTAGTAACATTTTTATATTGGGTATATTTTTTGAATGTTATTGATGTTGTTGGCAATAGCTGAATATTACAGATAAAAGTACTATAGGCCTTCACACACAACTTTATATTAATATGAGCCTATATTTCTTTTAGGAAAAGTCCAAGAATGTGATAATGGGTAGCAAATAGTTTGCAAAGCTGCTATTATCTCTTTTCAGAATGGTTACACCATTCCTTCATGATAATCATGAAACCCTGTTTCTCCACCTCCTACTCATAAGGAGGTACTAATTATTATTTTTAAGTTTTTTTTAATTAAATTTTTGGTTATATTCATTGTACATAGAATGGGGTTTTAAAGAGACATATTATGTGATTCATTATACCCTTTAGCCATGTTGCCACTCCCCATGCCTCATTCTTATACTTCTTTCCCCATCCTATGAATCTGCTTCAGTACTTCAGATAATTTCACATCAAAATGCATCTCAAACACACTCTCAGACACACACAGCATACACATGCATATGTACACACATATATGTGCACACACAGATCTGTGAATCTATAAAACTGTGGACTCACAAATGAAAGCACGCATATTTTTCTTTCTGAATCTGGGTTAATATGACAGTCTCTATGGTTGCATCCATTTTTTTCTGAAACTGACATGATTACCCCTCCCTTAGGAGTGCATAATATATATATATATAAAATGTGTGTGTGTCTTTTAAAATATCTAATTCTCTATTGATGGACATAAAATGTAAAATTTTCATCATGTTATTCTATGACAATTTTATATATGTACAGAATAAAATATGATAATATCCATCCCACACTTTCTCCCCCTTTTGTAGCAATTCCCTAACACATCTTCCAACCTTCATTTCTTCTTTCTTTCTTCCCCTTCCTTCCTTCCTTCCTTTCTTTCTTTCTTTCTTTCTTTCTTTCTTTCTTT